>JAQYXR010000670.1:0-66261 GCA_030545055.2 Neoaliturus tenellus
GTTAAATCGCATCACAAACGCTAGAGGGAGGACTCTAGACCTTGTTTTCTCCCCTGACCACTCAGTGTTAATCGGAGGAGCCATCGATCCCATTGTTAGTGTGGAGTTGCATCATCCAGCCCTGTCTTTCGACATTCAACATCAGGATATCCTAGATAGCAGCAATTGTGTGCCAACATACATACCAGACTTTCGCCGCTGCAACATTGAGGCTGTTAGGTCTGACCTCATCTCAACGAACCTTCTCTCGGTTGAAGACTCTAATGATGTTGATGTCCTATTCCAATGCTTCACCAGTAAGATTGAACAAATTGTTCTTAAGAATACCCCCATGAAGCGGATGGGTCCCTCTCGTTTTACCTCCTGGTTTTCAAGAGAGCTGCGGAACCTAACCATCGAAAAAAAAGCTGTCCATAAGGAGTACAAACTTCATCGGAAGTTCTCCGATCTCACCCGTTTCAGGGACCTGCGACGAAGATGTTCCACCCTCTCCAGAGTCTGCTACAGAAACTACATTGCCCATCTGGATTCAACCTTCGGGCAAAACCCCAGACCTTTATGGAGTCATATCAACAATATTAAGAAAAGTAAACCTATTCCATCGAAGATCAGGTATAATAATGAAGAAGCCACTGAAGCGGCTGACATGAGTAACCTGCTGGCCAAGTATTTCTCCAGCATATTTTCACCGCCAAGCAACTGTAACCCTCCTTTTGCCTCAAAGTTTAATCTGAACATAAGTACTCTACATACTACACAAGCTGAGGTTCTAAAACAGTTGCAAGGCTTAAACGGGTCTAAAGGTTGTGGCCCAGATGGTATACCGCCTTCCGTACTTAAATGTTGTGCTGATCTCCTAACCCCACCGCTGACGACACTCTTCAATAAATCTCTTAGTGAAGGTATCTTTCCAGATGTGTTTAAGTCGGGCTTCATTGTGCCCATACCAAAATCTAGTGACTCTTGTGAGGCATCAAATCAAAGACCAGTGGTCATCTTGTCTTCCTTGTCTAAGGTGTTTGAGGGTCTGGTTCTTAACCAGTTGGTTCCTCTTACGAAGCACATCATGGTGGAAGAGCAACATGGGTTTAGACCCGGACGTTCTACCCTCACCAACTTATTGGTCCTACAAGACATCGTCTTCCAAGCTTTCGAGAGAGGAAATCAGGTGGATGTTATCTACTTAGATTATGCCAAGGCATTTGACAAATTAAACCATTCTGCTCTCTTAATGAAACTGGAGAGCTACGGGTTCTTCGGTCAACTACTAAGATGGTTTAGCAGCTATTTAACCAATCGCAGGCTTGCGGTTAAGTTTGCATCTGTGATCTCTACCCCAATTCTAGCTACCTCAGGTGTCCCTCAGGGCTCTCTGATGGGTCCTTTTTTGTTTCTACTGTTTGTGAATGATCTGCCCAGCACTCTGCAAGTTCGATCCTTGATGTTCGCAGATGACATCAAACTTATTATCGAGATAAGTACAGTGAGGGACTGCCTGAATCTTCAAAGAGCTCTCAATGAGGTCCTGGACTGGTCAAGTCAGAATCAAATGTCTCTTAATCCAGCGAAGTGTAAAGTTATATCGTTTCATAGAAATCTCCAACCAATTGTGTTCCAGTATATTCTTGACTCAACTCAAGTGGAACGAGCTACGGATATTCGAGACTTAGGAGTTATTCTTTCCCATAATTTATCTCATGAACTCCATCTTGACGAAGTCTGCAAGAAGGCGAACAAAGTCATGGGCCTCATTTACAGAATCTCAAGGGATCCCTTTAGCATTCAAACTTTGCTACAGTTCTACTGCAGCTACGTCCGTCAGCAACTAGAATACTGCTCTGTTCTTTGGTCTCCCTATCTTCTGTGCCAATGTGAGAGACTCGAATCAGTTCAGAGGAGATTCGTTCGCCTTGTCGGGCTGAGGTTGGGTTACCAATATTTGGATGTACCTGTTGTTGACATCCAGTCGACGCTGGGTCTGCTGCCATTGAGAAGCCGCCGGGAGATAGCTGACATGTGTTTTCTTCGTATATTGATCACTGGTGAAATCAACTGTCAAGAGCTTCTGGGGAGGATCGAGTTCCGGGTTCTATCCAGAACCAGGTCTCAAGACCTTTTCTTCAGGAGATCATACCCCTACAACTATCTACAGCATGCTGCTATACCGAGAATGATGCGCCTCGGGAATTGGACTGCCTCTCATCTGGACTTCTTTGATGGCCTGAGCCCCGACGCCTGGAGGAGCCGTCTGATCAAAGTGGTGCGAGCTTCGAGATGATTCTTCAAGAGTGTTGTGCAATGGAAGTGAAAGTGAATGCCATTTCAGTGTGAATTAGAGGGAATCATGGTGTTATCACAGATGAGTTCACAATGTGTCAAATGTAGAATTAGTTCTCACATGTGTACAATTTTTTCATTCAATGCCAGTCACAAAGGATTGCTTTAATTTCAATATTGTTTCCCTCTTTATGTTCTGCCTCTCAGATATTTTGCACAAAATTCATTCAAGGCCTTTTAGCATGTTATATTTCTTCTCTTTGCCAATGTAAACCAGAATGCATTTTGCTCCAAATCACTGCTCACGAATTTTCATATTGTTTGCTTGCACATTGTCATGCCTTCAGCTTTGCATCATTGTTATTTCAGTTCTTGCTTGTTTTTGTCAATTGCCATATTTATTTCACATTGTAATATGTTAGTGTCTTTCTAGGAATGTTCAGATTTTTAAAGTATTTGTTTGTATATCACGCCTCATTGTAACTAACTAATGTGGAGCCATTCAAATTTTGCATGTTTGCACGGTTTTTTCAGAAATTGCACACTGTAAATAATTGAATAATTGTAAACAATCACTTGTACGTCATTGATAATTTTTGTGTAAATAATGTATTTTGTTTAGAATTTGAATGAAAAGTATCTGCATGTTCCTGTCAACTGCCTGATAGAAGAGACTTTTAACACTGCGGATATGAACTATACATTGTAATGAATGTTTGCGAATTTATTGCATGTCATATAATATGTAAAAATGGTGTAACCGTCAATAAATAAATAAATAAATTGACTTAAACCATAGAAAAACTAACCAGGTATCTACTATAAACTATATACTATAAACTACCTGGTTCGTTTTTATATGCTTAAACTTTTTTGAACGCATCCTAGTGTTAAAAGTTGTAAACAAATTAATTTGTGACTGCCCCATTGTTCTTCTCCCCATTAAAAATATCCACGAATGATTAAATCGTATTGCTCGTAGGTATTCATGGGGGCGCCGGAATTCTACCCCCAGGAAAAGTACCCCCATGAAAAAACGCTACGTCATTTTGACGTAACAGGTATGGGGGTACTTTTCCGGCCGCGAACTTTTGAAGAGAATACATTATACTCTACTTCAATCATTGGTTACGCACTTTTATAATTTATTTCTATAATTAACAATTTAAGCCATGTTTTGTAAATTTACTAGGGGTGGAAAACTACCCCCGGAATTCTACCCCCGGAATACTACCCCCAGCAAAACTACCCCCGGCAAAACTACCCCCGGATTTCTACCCCCGGAATACTATCCCCAGGAAATCTACCCCCGGAATTCTACCCCCGGAATACTACCCCCAGCAAAACTACCCCCGGAAAACTACCCCCCGGAATTCTACCCCAGCAAAACTACCCAAAATGGACTAGACCGGGAATCCTCCACCCGCGAAAGTACTTCCACGTACACAATTCCTTAAGTATTTAACAATTCTTATTTTATGCACGTGTTCTGGTATTTAAAACATTTCTATTATAAAATAATAGAAATGTTAAGTTTATATTAATACAAAACTTGCCCTTCGGGTGATCTCGTTCTCTACCGTCACTCGCCGTAAAGTTCTATAATAGGCCTATGCTTTAGTTTTATATAACCAATCTTTCCTCAATCCTTTACAGGATTTTAGCTGTATTGATTTATTGACATCAAATAAAATATATACATTACCGTACCATGATATACTTTGATATTAGGTTTATAATTTTCAGTACCTGGGGGCCAAGCATTAGCTAGGTAAACTTAAACAGTAATAATTTTTATAGTAATATAATTTACAGACAGCCCGGTGCAAAAAGGCTTATTGTTATTACTTGTTCAAGACGAGCTCGTTCGCTCCACTTACTAGCCTTTCAGCTTCCTTTTTCTGTGCTTTCAGACGGTTTCAATGTAGGCCTACGGGTCTCGTGTATATTTGTTGAAACACATGTTGAATGTGTAACACGTGGATTCTAATTATTTAGTTAGCTGGTGTTTGCTTTATTCTTTCAAAAGCTTTTGTTTTTAAATTCAAATGTAATTCTACAAATTGATTTGTTGTTTTATATGATTTTACATTACTTTTATTCTTATCTTCTTTTATTCTTTCACCGCAGACGAATTTCAGCAACCAATAAATTTTATGTTGACTGGAAATCATAAATCACTTAAAATTCAACGAATTTCAATGGTCAATAACTCAAATTGAAGAAACTGATGTACTAGTTGCTTTAGGATCAGAATTACGGTAACTTTGTGTCTTATTTAGAACTAGAGATATTAATATTTAACTAAAAGTGAGTTAAAAAAATTGAAGTTTCTATTCTAGTATTTCTATTATAAATAACACTATGTTTGTTGGCAAGTTTTCGCTGCCTTTTTTTTATCAGTATTTCATTAAAATAATGCATACTAGCTTTCACGACCCAACCAATAAATTCCTATTTCTCAAACGATTATATGTTCAGCCAGTTTTCAACAATTTATATTTATTTTTTAACAATTACCGGTATATAAAACAGTTTTCTAGTTTAAGAGTGTTTTGGTCATGTTACAAACTTATAAAAATAACTATCCACATTATATTATATTTTGTTATTTATAACAATACAAATATTTTTGTTTAAATGTAATTGTGGGTGATGGTGATGAGTTAATGTTATTTGTTTAATGTTATATTTTACAAAACAATATAATAAATTAATGGTATTATTATATAAGGTATTTTTTTTTATAAATTGTTTGGGAAAATGTGTATGCAGCAACTGATAAAAGAAAGCAGAAATTACCTTCAAAGTTCATTCATGTTCAGGTGTTACATAATATTTATTAGATGACAATGTAAGCCCTATGTGCTTCAAACCTGAAAGTTAAAAAGAGGAAAATCGGAATAACAATATTCACAATAATCTGAAGAAATTTTGTTCACTCTGATCACTCGCCTCCGAGATGGACAAGATCTTTACTCAGCAGTAAGATTCTATTACCGTATTACTGGTTGTACTAGATATATTGAGTTATTATATACTTTTCAGACTATCTAGATTTACAAAACGTGAGTTAAGTTACATAAGCATACAGTGTATCATATCCTATACAGTAATACGAGTAAGTTATATATCTGTATGTGTGTATGTTTGCACACGGATCTCAAAAACAGCTAAAACCATTTTCTTCCAACATTGCAGATAACATAGTTTTGGGATGAATTTAATATAAATACAGGTCTTTATGCAAGAAAAAATCTTATTTCTTTATAATCATTAATTCTAATTAAAAATTTTTAACATTGGTCTTATGGAGTTAAAAATAAATAAATAAATAAATAATGAAAACAGCAGACTCAACTGTCAAAGTGCAGAATAGGCCTATGTGTTCCAGTATAAACATGTAATTTTGCATGGCAGCCAATTACTAAATTATTAAATGGTACTATTTTATGATGATATAATCTACAATTTTTTAAATCGTACTTCATACTGCTGATTATGAATATTTATAAGAATTAAAGTAATATAAAAGTATATAAAACAACAAATCAATTTGTAGAATTACATTTGAATTTAAAAACAAAAGCATTTGAAAGAATAAAGCAAACACCATCTAACTAAATAATTAGAATCCACGTGTTACACATTCAACATGTGTTTCAACAAATATACACGAGACCCGTAGGCCTACATTGAAACCGTCTGAAAGCACAGAAAAAGGAAGCTGAAAGGCGAGTGAGTGGAGCGAACGAGCTCGTCTCTAACAAGAAATAGGCCTTTTTGCACCGGGCTGTCTGTAAATTATATTCCTATAAAAAATATTACTGTTTAAGTTTACCGAGCTAATGCTTGGCCCTCAGGTACTGAAAATTATAAACCTAATATCAAAGTATATCATGGTACGGTAATGTATATATTTTATTTGATGTCAATAAAACCATACAGCTAAAAGCCTGTAAAAAATTGAGGAAAGATTGGTTATATAAAACTAAAGCATAGGCCTATTATAGAACTTTACGGCGAGTGACGGTAGAGAACGAGATCACCCGAAGGGCAAGTTTTGTATTAATATAAACTTAACATTTCTATTATTTTATAATAGAAATGTTTTAAATACCAGAACACATGCATAAAATAACAATTGTTAAATCTCAAGGAATTGTGTACGTGGAAGTACTTTCGCGGGTGTAGGATTCCCGGTCTAGTCCATTGGGGGTAGTTTTGCTGGGGGTAGAATTCCGGGGGTAGTTTTCCGGGGGTAGTTTTGCTGGGGGTAGAATTCCGGGGGTAGTTTTCCGGGGGTAGTATTCCGGGTCTGGTCCATTGGGGGTAGTTTTGCTGGGGGTAGTTTTGCTGGGGGTAGTATTCCGGGGGTAGAATTCCGGGGGTAGAAATCCGGCTAGTGTTTGGTTTGCTATAATGTTAATTTAGAGCGACCAAATTAAATAATAATGTATTTATAAAACTGGGGGTACTTTTCCGGCCGCGAGCCAAAACTCCATGCCACTTTAAGCTCCGCCCCTCGTGACGTCAAAATGACGTAGCGTTTTTTCATGGGGGTACTTTTCCTGGGGGTAGAATTCCGCTACCCCTATTCATGCATAAATGTCTAAACCACAGAAAAATCGTTACTTAAATAAAACTCAATTCATCTAACTGAAACATATACTCCAATTGATACAATAACGATTAAAGGAATCAGAGGCAAAACAACGTGAGATAAAATAATTTTCCAACAGAGTAGTTTTATATTTGGATGTCAAAGGTGAGTCCGCGCGGCGGGCCGCTATCGAGGAGCGGAGCTGCCAAACAAAGCGACATCCCTGATACCATCTTATCTCTTCCTTCTCACTCATTTTATTTCTACCAACTCTGTCGCCATTTTTATATTTTTTTTCTATGAAGAGCATTTTCAAGCTCAGTCAATACTTTTTATAGATATTAATGTAAACAAACACATTTTTAGTCATTTATGTTTACCACCTTTATTATTAAATGACTAATATTTTTTATAGGATTTTTTCACCCATATCCAATCCTAACTCGTTACATGAGGATTATCACAGATTATGAATATATTTCATAATATCTAATACATTACATATTTGAAGATTTTAAGCGAAGTCCGAAAAAAGTTGTCTGTTGTATAGATTTATGGGTTGCCTTTCGTTAAGACTCTGTTAGTTGCAATACTAGATTACAGTAGTTGAAACTGATATAAATTAAATGTTACTCGATTAAATTTGTCACGAATGCTATTTGTTGTTTACAACTTAAAAACACTCCACCATCTTACTCACAATGGTGCGAGGATATTCTGAAATGTGAAAAATGAATTATAAGCTGAAGCACCGTAGTGCTAAATTAAAAAATATATACATATAGAGTTTGAGTTTAATGACATTAGCGTAGAACTAAAGTGGCACTCGTGCAATAAGAAGAATGATTGGTGCAAGTTAATCGGGGGAGGCGGTCGTCCAGTATACGACGCCTCAAACAGCCGCCGTTCCTCCTTGCTACATAAACTTTTAACGCTACACTCTAATTTGTGGCTCCAACGTTGATGATTTTACTGGACAATGTTTCAGTCGAGGGAAAAATAATGTACAGTTCAGTATGTAAAACGTTTGTACAAAATTAAATTAATTATTTTAAAACATTTTTAATTTGATAACTATTAAAAAAAAGCAAAATATTAAGAATAATTGAACTATGTTTTATGGAATTAACATACACAAACATTAACAATTGAATAGCAAACAAGAGAAAACGTAAGAATACTTCGTATACATAACGTTATATAAAACATTGTAGGCCGTCTTGCAGATAGGTAAACAAGGGACTCATGTTGGACGCATGCAAGGATGCAAGATACTATGTAACTTATGATTTAAAATTTCAGTCAAAATATGAACTTAAAACAGAAGCATATTAATTTATACAAACGCTCGAGAAAGCAACGCCGGGGTTACAAGATTTATTAAAAAAAAACTACCAAACACTCTGAATTCGAACCACGTCTTTTTTTACAACACTAATTGGAAAACAAATTGGAGCGTTGGAAACCTTAAAAATTTCAATTAAGGAAAAGGAAAGGAGTTTGAGACCGAGAAAAAGAGTACATGAGAGAGAAGGAAGGTGTATGAGAGGGAAGGAAGGTGTAGGCACGATATACAGTAATTGAACAAGGAGCGGGTCAGAATGCGAATGATTGGGTTTACAGCTAAGATGTAGCGCTGAAGCAGGCCCGATCCTGGGCTCTGCTGTACTTTAAACCGAGTCATAAAGCTTCACAACTGTGATGCTGCCTGATTGCTTACGGACTTGCAAGAAAATACGGACTTGCAAGAAAAAGCGTTTAGCATTAATATTTTTTCCTTTTTTCCGTGTTTGATAAGAAGCTACAAAGGTACAACCTAAATATAAGTAATTTAATAAAAAATATCAAATTATTACGTATTCACATTGAAAAGAATTTTCTCTTGTATTGGCTATTCACAATAACCTGTAAATATACACAGAAAATCATTAGGACCGGTTCGTCAGCACCCTCACCGTGTGCTGATATGATAGGCTGATGTGACGAATAGCCATGAGAGGTCGCGGGATCACATCTGCTGGTGACTCGCTGCTGCAGCACGTCAGGTGGCGGCGCGTCAGCACCCTCACCGTGTGCTGATATGATAGGCTGATGTGACGAATAGCCATGAGAGGTCACGGGATCACATCTGCTGGTGACTCGCTGCTGCAGCACGTCAGGTGGCGGTGCGTCAGCACCCTCACCGTGTGCTGATATGATAGGCTGATGTGACGAATAGCCATGAGAGGTCGCGGGATCACATCTGCTGGTGACTCGCTGCTGCAGCACTTCAGGTGGCGGCGCGTCAGCACCCTCACCGTGTGCTGATATGATAGGCTGATGTTACGAATAGCCATGAGAGGTCGCGGGATCACATCTGCTGGTGACTCGCTGCTGCAGCACGTCAGGTGGCGGTGCGTCAGCACCCTCACCGTGTGCTGATATGATAGGCTGATGTGACGAATAGCCATGAGAGGTCGCGGGATCACATCTGCTGGTGACTCGCTGCTGCAGCACTTCAGGTGGCGGCGCGTCAGCACCCTCACCGTGTGCTGATATGATAGGCTGATGTGACGAATAGCCATGAGAGGTCACGGGATCACATCTGCTGGTGACTCGCTGCTGCAGCACTTCAGGTGGCGGCGCGTCAGCACCCTCACCGTGTGCTGATATGATAGGCTGATGTTACGAATGGCCATGATAAGCCGATGTGACAAATGGCCATGAAAGGTCGCGGCGCCGGCGGTCGCATCTTATGGCGACTCGCTGCTGCAGCACGGTCGATACTGTACTCAGCTAGACTATACTGTCCAGGTCATGTTTAACAGCGGTTCAGCATAAAAACATACTTTACATTTATGTTCTTAATCCATCGTATGGGTATGTAATGGGTACCTCTAAAAAATAAAATCGTAATTGCGATAAATGTTGTGAAAGGAGAAATTTAAGGTCAGGTTTTGAAGGGGGGGAGTTAACGTAGGTATATAATAGTACTATTTAAAAAAAAGGTAATAGGGCTTTATGCTTTTGGATTATCAAGTTAAAAATAAAATGCTGACAAATGGAAAAAATATTCAAAATCTGATTATAGGTGTAGACAAGTACACTATATTATTTTTTACCGAAGTACCAATTCATAATATCATATTGAAATAAGTTTTATTCTATTGATGCCAACAGTATTTACGATTACAGATGTTTTATATACTACAATATTTATAAGTGTGACAGTGACAAGAGAAAGTAAAGAGAACCCTTGAGTACACTAAGATAAAAAATAGTTGGAAAATTATCTATAATCAATTATAAGCTTAAAAATTTATATATAAAATAGTTAAAAGTTTAAACGGATCGAAGGTAAGCTACGCATGTCATGCAATTAGCCTTCTGACATTTCTCCTCGAGACGAGAAAATTTGAACTGATTCAATTACGAAGCTGATTCTGCTATGGTAATTCAATTCAGAATTCTATCAGAACTCACGATATGGCTTTATAATTTTCTTAAAAGCAGTGATTTCTTACTTAATACATTTCCTTTTCCGACGGACGGAAATGACTGTTACAACATTTGTAGTTTTAAAATATCACTTTGATCATTTTAATTTATATTTACCTTTATTTAATTTATGTACTCGGAGTTTTATTAATATAGTAGTTTTAAAAATACTACTGAATTTAAGATGAATTATTTTAAACTCATAATTTTTAAATTTTTAAACTTTTCAAGCGAGTTATTACAAATTTTCAAGGTAGAAATGACTGTAAAACCTAAGGTGTAAATGTGTGAAGTGTTCTTCAACGACAAAAAAATACAAGAAAGCAAAGATAGATTCTGTCTCAAAGTAAAACACCTCGAAATAAAGAGAGGGAAAGGCGAAATATGAAACGTGGTCGCAGCGGTGCCATAATGGGTAATGGAGAGGGCCAACATTTACCACAGGATATGAAGGGGCGATCAAACGAGATGACGAGAATAACAATCCCCGAGTCGAGCAATCGTCGCCGTAATGAAAAACAGGCGACATAATATAAGGGGCTGGAGTAAAGGATTGTGGGGACGGAACGGCCGGACGGGGCAGTTACAATGATGGATAGGCAGATATAAGGCGACGGTAGGCCAGGTGGATGACACGAACTGCGTCATATCGGGGGCAATAACGACACACGGGCAGGCATCCACACACAGCCGTCAACCACTCATTCGATATTGTAGCAATCGAAATCAAGGTTTAAAAAGTGAAATCGGTAATGATGTTTTGGGTACCCACCAGTTACGTGGTGGTCTATTTTTTACCCGACGTTTCAGAAATGTGTTGCCAACATCCATCATCAAGGGATTAGAACATTTACAACCAGCTAATCATTTTATGCTATAATGATTTAAATTCTAATTACTGAATTGTTTCAGTTAATAAATGAATAAAGGAGTAAATGGGTAAATATTCTGCCTTGATAATGGAAATTACAAAACATCTGAAACGCTGACCAATTTGGACGATAAAAACCCACCCAAAACTAGAAAAAAACAGCATGACTTAAGCCTCGGTCTGTGTAAGTAGATTGCATGGCAAGTGGAATTCTAATATTTAATTGCAAAAAAATAAAAAATAAAATAAAAATGTTTAATTATTTCCTTATAGAGAAAACTATTTATAAAAGCTTTCAGCAATTGACTAAAGTATGTAAAACAAGTTTTGATTAAATAAGTAATTCTAGTAGATAAACACCGAGATGTGTTCTGGCATAATCACATTGGTTTGAGTTTCAAGAATACACTGAAGCTTGGTTGGTTTCTGTAGTTACTAGGTCAAACGCAGCGCCCGGAGCGACTGGCTTGTAGAACACATGGATTTGCATTGACACTATTGTTATTTGAAACTGTTACTGTAGTGTGACTTGGGATCGCTTAAAGAGAATGTATCGAAAGGAAAATTCTGCTATAAAAGTTCGAAACAGTAAAAATTTACCTCTTTTTCGTAAAAAAATATTTTCACTCAATAATAACCCACATACAATTGAAATAAAAAATAACTATAAGATCAAAAAATAAATAAAAAGTTATTGCATACTAGACTTGTTTTCTATGAAATCAGCAGTAGGCCTACAATAATTACTTTTAATCAGTATTCTGTCTGCAGCAGGCCATATACATAATTCTACATTGGTTATTTATTAATACATTGAATGCAATTAAAGTTTTAATGTCGCATTTTTTAAGTGTGTGACTCCATATCATGTAAAACAGTGAACATACGGTGTTTTCCAAACAAACAAATTTAATTTATTGTAAATTTCATTACTTAACATTTACAATTTTTTTTTATTCTTTAAGTCTAAAATGCCTTACACTTAAAATTTTCGTAGCAGCAACTGAATCTGAAACTCGTTCTACAAGGCCCCCTCACTTATTTATAGAATCTGATTTGGCAGGAGAGGAATCAGTCTAGAAGGGCGGCGACCGCGGGAAGACGAGTGGCGAGGGGCGCCGGCCGGCGGCGGGATGAATATTTGAGGGGCTGAAAAATGCAAGAAACGGGGAAAAGCGAGAGGTCAGCTGCACTAACACAAGCAAGTCATCATGATGAGTGACATTATAAAAGTGGAATAACACGGGGATCGGCTAGTGAGTGACGTCATAAAAATGGGGTAACACGGGGATTGGCTGTTGAGTGACGTCATAAAGGTGGGATAACACGGGGATTGGCTGTTGAGTGACGTCATAAAGGTGGGATAACACGGGGATTGGCTGTTGAGTGACGTCATAAAGGTGGGATAACACGGTTATTGGCTGTTGAGTGACGTCATAAAGGTGGGATAACACGGGGATTGGCTGTTGAGTGACGTCATAAAGGGGGGATAACACGGGGATCGGCTGTTGAGTGACGTCATAAAGGTGGGATAACACGGGGATTGGCTGTTGAGTGACGTCATAAAGGTGGGATAACACGGGGATTGGCTAATTAGTGACGTTTTAAAGTTGGATAGCACTGCGATCGGCTGTGACGTCACATACGCATAACACTTGGTACTGTATAGCTGCTGAGTGATGTCATCATGGTACAACAACCAGTACCAGCTGATGAGTGACGTCATTGTGAGATAACGCGAGAGTTTCCCGTCTGTTAAATCCATTGCAACACAACACCTCAATCACCGTTACGGAGAAATACGAAACTTTAATGGAACCGACGCCTTTGTCATATAACGCTCTCACATTCCAAACTCGTTGCAAATTAGTTCCGTGAATATGTCGTTAATAGTAACATTAAATATGCTAAGCAAATTAAACATAAAGACAAACTTGAGTATGACATAATTTATGCAATATTAATCTTAGATGTCAGTAATAATTCAGATATTTTAAAATATAACAATAATCATTTTGTTACTAGAAAGCTAATACACCAGAAAGTCTTGGACAGAAAAATTACAAATTTGTTATTTTAATCTGAGACAAATTATATATATGAAATTTGAAAAGAAATTTTAAATGATCCGCGTTATAAAAACAATTACCAGAATTCGTTGAATTTAAGATAAAGTTACAATATTTTAAAAAATTATTTTGTAGACAGAAACGCGTATTGGACTATTGGAGTGTTTGTTAGACACCTCGGTGGATCATATAAAAGCACGGGTGTTGATATCGTAACCTTTGCCATTACGCCATACACCCTGTTGCGAGAGGCATTTCCACACAGACGTTGTTTCTGCCTCTTCTAGCTGACTGACACTTCACAACCTCATCTCTGTTTTATTCATTAAATAGACCGACCCTTTCAGGGTATACCAGTAACAGGCTTCTTCTCTCTACACTTTCTTTCTTTACATTATTCAAAGGAGAGTCTTTGAATTTACGGGTTCCTTCCGTATCCTTAAAGGTGTGAACTTTTTAGTTCCAGATTTTTTTTTAATTATTACTGTTTCTTTACTTGTAGTCAAATATTCGTTATATTGTATTAAATAATGTGCAAGTGCACATACAATAACTTATATTACACATATTAATAATGTAATTAGTTTAAAGAGGTCAGAAAATGTAAGCCTAACATGAAAGAAGACTAATTGCATTAAAATTTGTATTTAAATTAAAAACTATGAATAGTTATGGTTAATCCTCTGCCTGCTATTTTCCTTCATTCATTTAACATTTGTAGTGAAGAGCAAAACAATAACTTAACGTTTAACTACACAAATTCGAAGTCAACACAAAAGATCGAATTTATATAGAGTTTTACCTAAAATTAAATGGCGAATTCTGAAATATTTAAACTCTATTGCTTCTTCTGCTCTACAAACTGGTAATTCGTCTTACCGCGTTGCACCAAAATGAAACCTTTCCTGGAAACTCGCAAAATACGTGATATTTATTATCATCATTTAAGTACTAGTGAACAATCCCAAGGGATGGTTTTCTATGGGTCTGCGTTCCTTTGTGTTTTCCCTAAAACCCTGTGTTGACTGGGAGGGGAGTGGTGGCTTTAGTTGGCAGTTTTCCCTCGACGGTGGATTGAGCGAAAGCGGCGCTAAAGTATGCAGAGCACGGCCGTGCCCCATTGTCGGAGATCTCTACCTCCCCGGAGTGAATCTTATCACCTCACCGGAGCCGATTGATTGGCATTTCTTATCACCTCACCAAGGCCGAATAATTAGGATTTTTTATCACCTCACCAAGACCGGTTGATTAGAATGTTTTATCATTTTACTAAGGCTGACTGATTAGGATTTCTTATCATCTCACCAAGGCCGATTGATAAGGATTTATTATTATCTTAGGATAATTCATTTGTTTAGGATTTCTTATCACTTCGCCAAAGCTGATTGATTAAGATTTATTCTCACCTCAATATTAAGCATTATTGAGGATTTTTATCGCATTTCTAACAACTGATTGGAGTTTTTACCATAATACTAATAACGAGTGATACGGATTTCTTTAACTCATTGCCCATTCTTTAATTCAAATTGTTCATATTCACACAATATTAATAATACATTTAATTTAAAACTGGCTGACTGTTGTTTCTTTTGCAATTTTTGAACTTACATATTCATAGTCATCATTATTATTTATTTTTTCATAAATACTAATGACATATACGAGTACTTTTTGTGTAAAAAATATAAGACTAAAACAAACCTTCTTATGCCAAAATTAATTAATTTCTGATAAAAATTTGTCAGCTAAGTTCAAATTGCAGGTATAAAAGTTCCATTTGCACGTGTGTAATCCGGGTGGCGTTTGCAGCAGCAGCATTAACCGCGTTTTTCCAGCGGGTGTTTTGGCCAAGTTAAACAATAGGCGTAATTAGCGGAGATGCCGGCAGAGACCGCAGCGACGGGACCGATTTGCGTGTGGCTGTTTACTACAAACTGTTCAAATTTGTTCACCACTTTGGTCTGTTTGTTTCAATCTATGGTAGACTGCAGCGCGTATTTGACCTCGTACGGGAGTGAAAATAGAAACCGCCGGCACGGTTTGTCATCTGCGGTACTGACGAATCAATCAGTGGAAATACACACGGCGCAACCAGTCATTTGTGATGCGTACGCAATGGCGTCGTTCGTGATAAATATACTCGGAAAACTAGGCATTTGTGATTCGTATTCACAAATGAACCTCTTCATTTTTAATATGGTAATTTTCAGTGATTACCAGTTATAACAAAGTAAGATGTTGATAAAATATCGAATAACCTGTCATTTGTGAAATTTGTGATACACCACTCAAACCTTCGCTTAGTGTATTGAATTAAAAAAATACATTGAAACACATTGCATTTTTAAGGAAATAATTGTCATTATGTATTTATTTCTTGTGGTTCGACTCTGATGTAGGATATTAATTTTCGTAATACAGTTTAATTTTTTAAGTTTTTTTTAGTAGTTTTAAATAATTATAGTTTTAGGACATAAAAAGATAAAGGGCATAAAGATAAAGTAAACTGGGGTTGGAACAGTTTAATAGACACAATGATAATCTATAATCGTAAAGTTTAAATAGACTAATTATATTTTTGCCAAAATAGTTTATAAATTATTACTATAATTTAGAAGTTTTATTTCAGTACTATGATTGGTAAATGGTTAGTTTATATTGATGTTATGAATTGTAATAATTAAATACAAGCTTAGGTATATAAATTATTTTAGGTACTCAATTGCTTTACAGCTTTCTAACACTGCCACTTTTGCAACATTTATTGTCAATAGAAAACCCCTCAAACATGAGGTTGAAAACCGACGGCACTGAGCCAAAACAGTATGTAACTTGCTGGTTTATAAAAACTTAAAGTTTGGCTGAAAGTGGAATTTGTTTGTAAACACGACTTTGTGAACTTGGTAAAAAATCTTCCAACTCGCTTTTCTGACTTAACTTTCATCCTTTTCAAATTAACAAGCGACCCGTAGTTGTATTACGCAGAATGCTGTTAGGCATTTCTTTGGTAAGACTTATATCGTTGTTGTTGGTCTTTTCTTACTTTTACATTACCTATACTTTAATATTCTCCCACCATTTTACAGAAATAATGATTGAAGATTTTATCATTATTAATTAAAAAATCTAACAAATCTAAAAAAAAAGCCACACACACACAAACACACACACACACACACACACACACACACACACACACACACACACACACACACACACACACACACACACACACACACACACAAAACACATGAGTTCCGACACATCAGAAGGTTTTTACAAGCAAAATATTAGAATGACAAATCATAAAATTGAAAAATACAGCTCATGATAAACTTGGGGAAGATTACAGCTAAAACCAAATAAATTATTAATTTAGGAAACCGCATCACATAAAATAATGATTTATCGTACAAAACCCAATGAATTATGGTTTATGACCTCTAACTGAAAATCTATCGAGCCACGAAAACTTATGATGATGAATAAAGGGAGATGATGCGAAATTGATGATTTGCGCCTGTCCTTTGAGGTGCAACCGAGGAGAAAGACGTTGAGCGCACCAGAGATGACGCACACGTGGGTGAGAAAGAGACAGAGAATACGACTGAGACAGAGAGGGAGATATGTATGTGTGGGTGCGATCTGACGGAAGCGATCGCAGGCGCGAGCTCTACCGGCGGAGTTGCCAACACCGATAACATCTACACAGTCGCACAATAACAGGAGGATAAACGCTCCTGCCTCAACTACTCAAAAGGAGAATTAAGTTCAAACCTGTGTTTGTTTATAGCGACACCTCGAAACAAACGTTAATTCCTAACAGGTTACGCCCCAGGGAGTTACGGATGAATGGCATGTAGAATTTACTTGTTGTTAAAGTATTAAAAAAAAAAAAACAATGTTTAAGTTTCAAATCAACTGTGGATAGTAAAAATAAAGTATTCCGTTACTAAAACGTGCCTTCCCTTTTCAAAAGTACTTCTTTTAGATTGAGGTTGTTTTCATTTAGTTATATATATATATATATATATATATATATATATATATATATATATATATATATATATATATATATATATATATATATATATATATATATATAGTTAAAAGCCCCATATACTCGTTAATACATAACTCGTAAAATTATAATAAATATTTTGTCAAGAAATTATCGACTCCATCCTACTTTCGTCAAATAATACTCACTCACTGCCTTCTATCTTTTTTTTTAAACATAAAATTACATCTCTACATGATCATAGAAATATAATTGCCAAACAGATCTCTTGATTCAATCCTTACTTTGGGGGAGTGCTGGGGGAACATCCAGAACACTGATCTTCACTCAGAATTTCTCAATACATTACTAAAAATTAGAATTTCACAAGCACATCCCATACCTTAATGAACTGCATTCAATCTAGTAAGGATATAGTCATCAATAAACGTTACTCTCTGTCCTTAATTTACATTTCATCTATTAGTTTTGGTAAATAAATATTAATGCCATATTTAATCTAAAAAATTATGAATCCGATAAAAAAAACTGTGTGATTAACAACACAATTCAAAGCACTAAAATGTATCTTATTTTGCCTTAAATGACTAGCGACAGAAAGCTCTTACTTTCAGATGGTAAAGTTTTAATTTCAAGAATATAAGTAATAATTGTTCAAGAAAGTTAAGAGGAAACAGTAAAAGGTAATTGAAAAGAACGCCAACCATTACAAAACGGCTGTTGAATACCTAGCGAGCAAGTGTGATATTATGATACCATTCTAGCAGGGGGGAATTCCATTAGAAAAGCTGTCGAATTAGTTCATTCTCAGCCAATTTGGCTCTTCTTCCAAGAATATTCTTTTGCGGAAAACATTTAAACGTTTTTAATCTCAATCATATTTTTTGTGGTATTTCGATCTTTGAAAAGTTTATACCACCTACCTTATAATATGCAGTGTATACATATGTGTTCCGACATACGTTTAGGATATGGAAGGGCTCAGTTAATTGTAAAATTCCACTTTTTAGGAGTTAGGTTCCAGGCATTTAAAGTCTGAACAAACGTTTTTGTCTTAATGGAAACAATTTCGCACGTAATAAAACACTTCACTTATCTTACAAAACCGCTCCACCTTTCAATAATATTAGCTCAATATGAATAACAACAATAATAAATTCGACGAAATAAAAATAATTTTATCTTAAGGGATAAAATATACTAGAAACCAATTACAATTTTACCCATCGGCCTTAATTGCTGATTTGTAAAACTGTTCCGGATGAATTATTTAGAAAACATTTAAAAGTTTTAATCTCAATCATATTTGTTGTAGTATTTCGATCTTTGAAAAGTTTATACCACCTACCTTATAATTTGCAGTGTATACATATGTGTTACAACATACGTTTAGGATATGGAAGGGCTCAGTTAATTGTAAAATTCCACTTTTTAGGAGTTAGGTTCGAGGCATTTAAAGTCTGGACAAACGTTTTTGTCTTAATGGAAACAATTTCGCACGTAATAAAACACTTCACTTATCTTACAAAACTGCTCCACCTTTCAATAATATTAGCTCAATATGAATAACAACAATAATAAATTCAACAAAATAAAAATAATTTTATTCTAAGGGATAAAATATACTAGAAAACAATTACAATTTTACCCATCGGCCTTAATTGCTGGTTTGTAAAACTGTTCCGGGTGAATTATTTAGCATATTGAGTATTCATTGAATGCCATTATCGATCGGTTATACATCAGCGAACGATAAGATCAATGTTATCAACTTGGGGCGGGTCCGGATATTAACAAGGGATTGTTAATACCGCCACTCTCCGTGCAAAACGCCCAGCAGTGTCACCGGTGCACAGTGCATTGGAAATACTAACCCCGACGCAGCACACCTGCGTGCTCAGCTGATTTCCAATAAAATTTATATTGTTTTATATCTTCAGACTTTCATCAAAACAGTTTTGCGAAGGTTTAGTTTGAGGCTCAGAAAAAAGGTTGGTTATATGATATTGATTTTGTATTGAATTTATGTATTTTAACTATTTTAAATCAACTCTCATTTTCTGTAACGACATTATGCATTTTAAATAACGTTCTTGACTCAGTGTTAAAACAATATGTTACTGGGAAAAGGGCAGGAAATTAAGACATTGAACAATTTAAAAAGAGCTCAGTTTTATCAGGCATTTCGTATTAATGGAGTCATACGAATTTTATTGTTGGTTTCAAAGAAGTGAAAATTTTGTAATGTTGTTAAATGTAAATAAGCCATAAAATAATGAGCCACCCAAAATCTTTTATAGTATAATTTGGTCGTTGAATAGAATATTTCTAAAGTACGACAGAGATTTATATTTTTCTATCCTTTCGAGACTAATATTTTGATAGTAGGTGAGATTTTATAATTATATATTTAAACATTCTTGGATTTTTTAGATATTTTTTTCCGACTTATAACTGGGAATTAAATAAACTATTAATATGGGTATATAGCTCAAGACCGGTAATATTCTTCACTTAGCGATAAATTTACTGTACGATATGATACACGTTTCTGTAAATAAAAGAAAGTAAGTTATGTCATTGTTGGAGTTGAAAGTTTGGAGGAATGGCTCTGTAGATAAATGTCAAAGTTGTGATTTAGTGTCTCTTCGAGTGTAACTTTAATTTTTTTAGAGTGTAAAGAATTTCCTTTCTACATATTGCATTGATATGAAGTACACTGTTTTACATTTCACTTCTAATCGTTATTCCTTAAATTTTGTAAAAATTGTTAGCTGCTGCACGTCTATGAGAAATATTAATTCCTACACTTACGTAGAGAAAAAGAACACCCTTTTTAAGAATCATTTTTAGTGTTTTTACCTAAAAATGTGAAAAAATTTTAAACTACCTAATGGAAACATTTTTAGAATAAATATGTTAAGAATAGACATATAAATCAAATGTTATCATTTTTAAACGACTGGACATAACACGTACTAAATTTGTAAAAAAGTTACAAATATTATTACCAATAAAAAGTGACCACTACAATATTTTCGTGAGGTGTAATAAAAAAGTAATTAATTTATGAGAAATAAGTACAGGTTACAGTCTTTTCTTTTCGTTTCCTCAAAATAATCACGAAGAAGGTATAGTAATTAAAGCATAGGTAAATAGAAAAATGATTTAACGTAAGTGGTATTTACGAAAACTAAATAGTCCAATAATGGCTTCTTTAATTACATTGGTTTATCCCAAGTTTAATTTATTTTTAAAATGTTGTTATTATTGACAGAAACACTAACTATTGGAAACCAATCATTACACACAAACCCATTCAATGAAAACGTTTATTGAAAATAGAAACCTCATCTAGACTGTTCTATAATAGTCAGTTTATCAATTCAGTTTTTAATAAACTAAAGTATATGTCAGTATAAACCAATGATTCCAAGAGATAACAATATTGATGATAATAATGTTAATTTTATGGTAATTAATTAGAGAATGGAAAGCAATTTCACACAAGTTGCGAAGATCCGAGCTGAAAGTCGTATGATGGTTTCATTTGCGCCATGCCTTTGTTTGCAACAATTGTATTATTTTAATGCACTTAACATGTACATATTATTTCCTACCACTGTCGCTTTCGTAAACAACTATTTGCTTACTTCGACAATCTTAAAACTACGATTAAATCAATCGAGGAGAATAAAAATAACTTATTTTAGGCGAAATGTAATCTTTTAGGATGGTCTTTTTTCCTGTAGACAATTAATGAAATGTGTTTTTTATGAACTTTGCTTAGACTTTTGTCAGACTTTGCAAACAACTAATGGTGTTTAGAGTTAAGTGATTAGTTCTATTGTATTTAAAATTGCACGAAATTTAATTTTGCACGATTTTTGTTTATTTGTATGCAATTTAGTATACATTCAAGTTAGTAATTAAATTGTATTTTGATATAGAAATACAATTTTGTAAAATTCCTCTCGTTATAAAAAAAATAATGTACTCGTATCACTAAATTATTTTTAGGTAATCGGAACTCATTATAACTAAAACAAACCAAATCAAAAACAAATAGGTAGTATAATTTAAAATGCAAAGAAACAGATTAGGACTGTCGTATTTTAATTTAAAAAATTATTTTTATCGAATAATTGGCGAACTGAAAGTTGACTGAATACTCTGGTCTGCTGCGGCGAGAACCATTATTGCCTGATGTATGTATGTTTATGCACTGAAAAAACTCTAAGGTTAAAACTACACGTAGTATAGTTAAAATTAACCTTAAGCTAAGGCCACTATTTGCCCAGCAATATTATGGTTATTTTTACACATGAGTTAAGGTTCAAAATTTATAGTTGTGTTTACCTTAGTAAAGTTATTATTAATTTAATGAAAGCAGTAAAATAACAGTAAAAAGCTTCACCGGCGAGGTTAGGATTCGAACACGGCCCGCCGATGTGTGGAGCCGGCTCGCTACCTCTAAGCCACCGAGGTACTTGTTGGAAGGGAACGGAAATGTGTCACATAATCTGTGGCGACGGCTGGCGTAAGGGTTCCAACTTGTCAGCATTAGTTCAATTGGCTAGTCGTATTCGTCTATATTGTCCGTTTCAACTGTACTTTGTTGCAAAAACTAAAGAAGCCCTTTCCATTTAACTTAATCAGGTTCAGTTAATTTCAGTGGAAAAATGGCTACACTGGACGGAGTCACCAACACCAACCAACGAACGGAACAACGAACCGGCAACGGCGGCAACCGGCAACCGAAACCAAGTCGACAGATCCTACCGATTCGACAGAAAACGGTAGAAATAAAGTTAAATTTGACCAGTAATTATATGAGCAGACATAAAAAGTCAATAGTTAATTTAAGGTTGGTCGCTATATCCAAATTAGTCACAACATCTCAAAAAGTTCGGTTTACATTCAAGAACTACTTTTTTCTTAAGCCTTTATGCTGTGTAAAACATCCCCACCCCTACTCTTGGCGGAAGGATAAATATTCGAACTTTCGTTTTTCTTAGCAGAATATTAATTAAAGACCCAGAACTATGACTCACAGCGCTTCAACTAAAATAAATAAAAAATAATCTACTACAGGAATGTAATTTAATTTATACTGTCTTCTGATGGGGTTGTATACTAAAGGTAAATTATTTCTTAACGTGTAACATTATTGCAATAACAACCTTATATGAGTTAAATTTAAAATAACTATAATCTGAAGTAGTAATAACCTTATGATTAATGTATTCCTTACCACAATTTTTAGAATATGGTGCTAGTTACTTTACTAAAGTTAAATTCCATTCAACCTTAAAAATAGTGTATCGACAACCTTAGAGTTTTTTCAGTATGTGATGTCCTAGATTGAGCATTTCACCCTACTCAAATATCACACGTTGTAATTATAATGAGCAGTTTGTGCAACATGTAAAGGTTCTTAATGTTTTATGAAAAAGTAGGGCTGGAATTGGGGAAGGTGGATAGAAGAGTCGTCTGTTAAAACTGTGAACGTGTTAAGTCACCAAGTATTAGAAACTTGACTAAGCGAGCACAATGATTTATTAACAAAGTGGTCAGCCTTTTGGTCAACGAATTATTTTTAATTAATTTGTATAGCAAGCATAAGATTTTGGTTTGAAATTAATACGCCGATGTCTTTTTCCTTCCAGTTTGTGGTCCGTATGATGGTGCTGTATTATAATATTCAAGATAATGACACATTAGAAATTAAGAATTTTGTATACAAAACACCCCATTCCAAATTCAAATCATGCAAATTTGTACAGACATCCTATATGCATTCGTTAGTTGACACTCGATTTTACAATATTTATATTTTTGTTTGTCAGATATTTTATTTTTTAACTTTTTATGTAGTATATTTTTCTTTTCTCATAGTTTTTCAGATGGAAACTTTGATATTTTAAAATGTCCGCCATTCTTAGAATTAAGGTCTTAGCATAAGTAACAGTTGTAGTATTTTAAAATTCCGGTTCTCAAATCGTTTAAAGATATATTGTATTGAGAAAAAAAATACTAAAGACACACAAGAAAAACTAATCAAGATAGGACACATGTTGTAGTATTTTTTTTTTTTTTTTTTTTTTTTTTTACTTTCTAAACAATCTGGATAAAATAGATCCAATGGTTGCGGAATACCCTGAACATGGAAGTAATGGAGCAATGTTGGATAACGAGATTTGAGTGATATGTCTGAATGCCTTCGCACGTGTCTAATTAAGTTAGACAGACAAAAGAAAGCCAGACAATATCGCATATTCGGCGGCCTAATGAGATCACTGCGGGGTTCAACGGCGGTATTACACCGTCTCCTCGCTTATTACACCTTATTACATCTTCAATTCTTTCTATTATCTTACAGCTATTGTTATTCTTGCCTGGTTCACCTTGGAAAATAACCTTCAAAGGCTTAGTCTGCATTAAAAGCCCTTTGTTTTAGTTTATTGAAGATATTTGACCGTTTCCTGGTAAAAATGTTTTAAATTATTACACTTCTTTAAATTAAAATTCTGGCGTTAACTAAGATAAGTTTTACAAAGTGAGTACAATATTATGTAAGATAACTTGAGTTTATAACATACTAGTAGTTTATGGAACGATTGTATTATGAAGGCCTTTAAGAAAAATGTCGATTGACCTGATCGTCATTCTCACTTACATATGATTACACTTCTGAGTAAGGTATATAAAGAAACTAAAGCACCATTTTACTAATGGGACAATCAACTGATGTGCAAATAACGTAATGTTTATACAAAAATAAAATGCCGAGATCTCATTGGTCTATAACCCGTTATTTGTAACCTGTATGTTTAAGACTTCACTTTGCAATGGGTTTGAACTTGGTTTATTAATGTACTATTGGCAATAGTAATTAGATTTATAATTTTAGAAATAGACGGAAAAACTGGGTGAATACTAATTTAAATGTTAACATCCCGATATAGAATATAGTTATTTATTTGATAACATTCTCTAAAAAGTAGTAGTTAATAATGAAAACCTGACATCAAAGAGAATCGTATTACTTTCAACGAACATGAGCGCATTTCAGTGTGAATAATATATTACACAATGCAACACTTGCAGGATTTCCATAATATCACAATTTCCCTCTCCACACTGTTTCTATTTGCACTAAATTGTATTTGTTTTATTCATCAGTGGTGTTTGGTTGGTAGGAGTGCGGTAGTTGGTGGTCTGATAGCTCCTTCTCGCGGGATGAATACCAACTACTCTTTCTGCTGACGCCGTACCACGCACCGTCGGTCAACCAATAACACAACTCGAGGTTTTCAGCTCTATTGCCAACTGTGAAACTATCATTCGCTCAGGACATCAGTGGTGTTTGGTTGGTAGGAGTGCGGTAGTTGGTGGTCTGATAGCTCCTTCTCGCGGGATGAATACCAACTACTCTTTCTGCTGACGCCGTAACCACGCACCGTCGGTCAACCAATAACACAACTCGAGGTTTATCGTAATAGTGCTAACTATGAAACTGTAATTCAATTTCATGGGTTTTATTCTTCATTTAAATTCTGATGTTCAGAAATGACTTGTATTTACGAATACAATTACAAAAATTAATAGTTTAGAAATATAAAGGGATGATAATCATTTTAATTCCTTTAAATGTCTGATGATATTTTTCTTACTTGAATGTCTGGGAGAAAATTTTCACCCTAATTTGGAAGTATTAAAGAGGGGGAAACCTTTTCTTATAAAGATCTTAAACTAAATTCATAGATAAATGTTTTAGTATTACAGAAATAATGTTATGCATGAAAAAGAAGGCAATCCTCTTTAGTAAAAATAATATTTTAAATAAAGTAACAGCTCATCACAGGGAGTTAGTGGAAAACTTTCCCACCATTTTCTATCCAAATAGTGTTTAAAAAAGTATACTATCAACTGTACGACGTTCCACCATTGAAATTGACACTGCAATTCTAAAGTGTAAATAGGCTACTAGTTTAGAGACGAAACATTAGAATGTTGCAATTCGGTTTTCCACTGTGGGTAGAACTAATTTCCATTTCAAGTTTCTGTCGAGCAGTAAATCTAAGAGTTGGTCTGATTAGAGGGTTGAGGCTCGCTCGCTGTGTCTCGCCTGATCGCGCGCGCACACGCTCGCACGCGCCACTGCTTCGTTCGCTTCTCCTTGGCTGAACCTCAAAGTTGACGCTCGTCTTGCAGCTTAATCAGCGGGTATTAGACGCTGAACGCTGAACGGTAAAGCGCTCGAGCGACTCGAGCTCCTCAACTGCTCTCTTTAGAAACGGAGCGAGACTTAGCTAGGACTCATTGGGCGATTGGGAAGTTCAGGATTATAGTTGGGAGTTTAGTGGTTCTGGAGTGAGTAACGGTTTCAACTGTTTTATAACTGTTTCATTGCAAATTGATTCAGAACATTAATTTGTTTTGTAAAAATAAATCTTTAGACTATTAAAACCTAGATAGAGGTTCTCTTGTTTATTCTTCTCAATATCAAACAGTTAAAGGTTTTATGACTTATCAAATTTTATATGTGCTCTAAAAGTAAATATATACTTATTATAAACTTAAAGGCATTAGAAGTAAAGAACTATTTTAAAACACTTTATGATGGTGATTTAATATTTTGATTACAAAATGTGGCAACGTTATTATTTTTTATGAAATAATAGGCCTACTTCGGATTTTGTTGATTGTTTTGGTGATTGAATAAGGAAGAGAGGATATTTAATCAAATGGACGAATTCTTAAATCACTCCAGAGCCAGGATTCTATACTCTAACTAAAAATATGTCTATTTTAAATATTCCGCCATACCAGCCGTAATTCGAATCAATCAATAGTGATCCGAATCGTTGAAAGTTTTAATTCAATTCGGAGCGGGCGAGGCGAGGTCCAATCACTCGCCGCTGTAAAAGTTGTGAGCAAACACACTCTAGTGGCAAAGTCGCATGTTAATATCAACCCATACTCTCTATTGCCCCACCTCCAGCCTCGGCTCAACACAACTTCATTCGATATCCCAATATCTGGCGTCACAACGAGCATGTCTCTATTCAAGGGCACCGCTTTAGTTTTCATTTCCCAATTTTTTAGTCGGGACCGCAATCTTCATATGAGAATTTTTGTTTGGATATTTATATTTTTTGCTTTATTTTGTTAATCTATTTAAAACCTTGTCCAAAAAGTGTAGCATGAAACTAAATTTGATTCACTTTTCAAACTGGTCATATCTCTAATGGTTGCGGGTTGGAGAACATTTATAAATTTGTAATGTGACCAAACTTCAGACGTTAACATCTAATAGACAAGTTTTAGAAAATTGCTTTTATTTTTTCTCGCACCTTTTGTGTAAAGGTTTTTTTAGACGAAACACTCCCATTCGCATACAATGAGTACTCAAATGTGTAAACAACCCAATTTAAAATGCCTGTGATTAAAATGTAATTTTTTTTTTAAATATAACTCGTGAAACCTAACACAATATTTGTTAGGGAGACGCGGTGGCGGTAGTGTTGAGCGCGGGCGGGGGTCTCTGTGTGCCCTGAGTCGCCCACCGCATCACTACCATTTACCTGGGATAAGCCTAAGTGCCTATACCTGTCTGCCCTTTGTCTATTACAATCCCTATTAGGCCCTTCAACCTAAGCGCTTTATGGCTTATTCTCTGTTTCTGTATGCATCACATGCATTCACGTCCTTTACAGCCTGTGACCGCTATACAAGGCTGGCTGGATTAGATTATATATCGTACACTCTTTACACCTAGGTGTTGCACTGAAAAATATAAATAATCTTTATCTTTAATCCCGATTTCATACTTGTAAATCTGTACTGTAGATAGGAATCTTCTTAAAACATGTAGAAGCACAATTAAATTGTTGCATTTTACACTGAGTTTTATCCATTGAGCATACACAAATATGTATTCTTGAATAAGGTGACACATATAAACTTTAACTTGGATTTTATTTTCTTAATTAATTAATTGATTTTTTAGGTGTAATTATGCCAGTGGCATTTTTAACGTTTTGACGGGGAGCGGTCCAAATCCCAGTCTTGTTACTATCTAACATCGACCAGTTATTAGAAAGCATCATTAATTAATTAATAGCCCAAGTAACTGTATAAGTGAACTGATAAGTGGCAACTGGGTCCGAAATCTAACCTTTAAAAAGCTACTAACTTTTCTCAGGATCGAACCGGCAACCTTTGGATTAATAGTTTCATTAATCATCATCTAATGAAACTAACATTAATTTAGAGCACGTTAAAGCCGGGGAACATAGCGACAAGTCCCCCAACCCTGCAAATTAATAGTAGAGCATAATGTTAAGGACCCAATTAACCAAGATTTATTAAAGCCGATCTTAGACATATTAGGAGGTGTAGTACTAATTGTTTCGCTCCACCCCAGCCAGAGGGCGGTTACTAGGGGGAAGACGCCCAGCCGATCCTCTCGACACATACATTACCTACGAAAAAATATATTACGTCGGAAGAACAAATTAAATGGGGTGGAAAATTTAGAACCGTTGACTTATGCCTTTTCGCGAACCCCTTTAATATCCTTCCCTAATGGCGGAGTTAAACAGGGGTTATAATTTTATCCACCTTCGGACCGGGAAGGGTGCATCGTCCAATCTGCAAAATCCAATTTAGATAGAGGCAGTGCGTTTTGTGCGTGACCGTGTTCTCAAGTTCGGCATTCAAGCCGCAGTGCGCCCGATAGCCCCCACCCCACCCCCTCCTCACCACCACCGTCGAACGGTAAACACCGAGACCCGTTTATTCACTCTTTGACAACTATTTTCCATCACCTTTGCTAGGACCGAGATCATCCCGATAGCCTTTTCAAAGTGATAACTAAGATTAAAGTACGAGTATTATTTTCCTTATACTTGTTTTGTGTAAATTTAATTGATTAATGGATTATTATAATATATCCGTATGACATAGGCCTACAAATATAAAACCTATGTCCTAAAAATACTGAATCAATTCTTTATTTAAAACATGTAATTTTGATTTAGGTTATGAGGCTCAAACATCTTGCATTTATCTATCGCAAATTATACATTTCGAGAAAAAAAAATACCACAACGTCGTACAACACTTGAAGTTAAAATGACAAAGTATAAAATTTTGTCTTCCAATCTCACAAACAAGAATTCAATCAAGAACAAAGTTAAAAACTTAAGAACCAGGCTTTAAGTTATAAATATAACATTTTCTCAGTGGCAATTAAAACAGTGGTCAAATTTTATGCAAAACCTCTAAAAAGGGTAATAACCCGAATGAATACTACGAATTTCCTCTAGGTATTACTCAAATGAAACTGTTGCCGTTTAGAACACTCTTCGCCCGGCGGACGTAACATAAAGACATAATGTTTACAATTCCCCATAATTTCGACCGTTCCGCTAATGGACAGAGGAGTAAAAGCGCGATGAAACGGTAGAAATCATAGTTTATTGTGTAAACACAGTTCTATTTGCATTTATTGATAGACTTTCCTTTACGACCCGTTTTACAATCGCCGGTGTAAAACAATTCCAGTTGCATTCCGTTTGTGGCGCGACACCAGCAGCTGCCATGTTACGGTGTGAGGTGTAAATTATACCGCGTTATTTTTTACCTGCATATTATTGTTTCGGTAATAACATTATCCCATTATTTTTAGAGTCCATTACAAAAATCCACTACCAATCAGCCGAACATTTTCGCTAGGTTGTAGACTGTAACCTAAAAAATATCTGTTACTGTGCCCGTTCACCGTTGGATAAACCAATAAACCGCTCCTCATCGATCCAGTATCAGATTTCACTCCTGCGACGGGGACATAACTCCGCGAATCACCCGAGTAAAATCCCCGATTCCATCCCCATCTTAATTAACCATTAATGCGAGATACCGAGCCGGTCCACTTGGGGCTATAAATACCGACAATTTACGACCGATTTTCCGCCCCTACAAAGTGGCGCGGATATGAGGCGACCGATCAGTTCCAGCAAGCGGGTTATCTACGGTTATCCAAGTCAATCCCTGTGGTTAAACGAAAAATCCCATTTGTCCCACAAGTTGTATAAATTTATCGTTTCATCCCACCAGTGTTTTTCTTCAATATCTCAAACTTTCAATTTTTTTTTTATTTTAATAAAAATGCCAAGCATTTTCGGGATTTACCGTATGTGTAGATGTCATAATTATATCAATGGTATTACTTTTACAATGAATGTAACAACAATGTGTAAAGTAATTATTAATTGATTAACTTTTTAAGCTCTAAAACATGATGGTCATATTAATCGAATACTAACCAACCATGATCTTTTAATATTTTCATTAAACGTTACCTGTTACGTAAATATGAATATGCCACCTTTTAAAATAATAATGTAAAAGAGTTGCAGCCTTTTTCGTCTTACTAAACTTTGCTCCTGTTCGCACACGTTGAGTATAGACCCGTTTGTGTTACGTAGTAGGCAAAATAAGGGTGTGAGCTGCTGCAGTAGCCGCAAATAACTAAAAGAACGGGGATTCTAACCCTCTACATCGCTGATATGCTTCCAGCACGATAACCACTACACTACCTACTCAACCGATTGGTCATGGGGTTGACATCTTTAAGGTTAAATAATTTGAAATTCATTTTAAAAAATCCTAAAAAAATTATCTGAACAATAAAAAATTAAATACTATTTTAGAATTTATTGTGTGACATGAAAAATGCAATTTTATCCATTTCAAATCATACTCGAGGTATGAAAATCCCGCCAGTCAATAGTCAATTGGCTATTGACTATTGAAAATTCCAAAAACGGAATGGAATCCCGCTTCACTCACCGGTGTGAATCACTCGTATTGGGCCTTTATAGCGACAGATATTAGCGGCAGTAAACGGCCAGGATCTGCGGCCGATTCCTCTCGATCGTAACTGCAGTAGTCTACGATCTGGCCGATTCATCTGTCCTATAACTGATCTGCCCCACCCCCCCTCCGCTGAGAAGAGTGCTCGTGAAACTCCTGCATAGGAGAGTGCTCGTGAAACTCCTGCATAGGAGAGTGCTCGTGAAACTCCTGCATAGGAGAGTGCTCGTGAAACTCCTGCATAGGAGAGTGCTCGTGAAACTCCTGCATAGGAGAGTGCTCGTGAGACTCCTGCATAGGAGAGTGCTCGTGAGACTCCTGCATAGGAGAGTGCTCGTGAAACTCCTGCATAGGAGAGTGCTCGTGAAACTCCTGCATAGGAGAGTGCTCGTGAAACTCCTGCATAGGAGAGTGCTCGTGAAACTCCTGCATAGGAGAGTGCTCGTGAAACTCCTGCATAGGAGAGTGCTCGTGAAACTCCTGCATTGGAGAGTGCTCGTGAAACTTCTGCATAGGAGTACGTTGTTTATTAATGCTCCAAATAATTAAACCAACTTTTAAAATCACTGTTCATGTAATCTGTAGGTTGTCTGCTTTGTTCTCTTATTTTAAACCAATAGGTGAATTTGGAAAAGTGTAATTCGTATTAACTATTACAAAACCCACGTTGTTTCAGTGCTTATTATCTTCTTTTAAGGTGTTTTCCTTTATATTATCGTTGTGGGCTAAAAACTTTTTTTTAATGAGAAAACATTACAAACATTTAGTTTTTCCTTGAATTTTTTTTTACTAGATAAGGTTCAAACTTTTTGTTACAACTTTTTAGATAAGGACTACCAACGTAGGAAATCTTAATTTTACGATGAAGCAAAGCAGAGCTTCCCTTGAACAAAAACAAAAACCACTCTCTATCATAACCCACCATTCGTTTTAGCGCAATTTACAAAACGAGTCTTCCACAAGATAAAACGAAACGGCGCTAAAAGTTACTTCGCACTAAAATAAATTATAACGGTCCTCGCTCGAATTCATTATACAAATCTTCTCGTGAATAAAAGAATCGCCGGTGAGAGAAGCGGGAGCTGGGAGCAGAAGTAAAACAAACGGCAGCAGCGCGCAAATATTAGCACCGTAATCTGGGAGAGCTGCGCCCAACATTCTTTCGGATTAGCGCGAATATTTGCGAAAATGAGAGACACTCTCGAGCCATGAATAGTTGATATCGCTTAATCTGCTAATGATGCTCGTGCATTCATTGTGTACGGATACACGTCAGATTGCCACTCGGTGGACCGTGATCATCTACTGTGATGTGCGTGGACTCACACGGTACGACGTAAAAATTGAGCAGTTTTAAGCGTCCACTAAACGGTTATAGGGCAAAATTATCTAAACTAGGATCACTCCACTAATTAGATCTAACAGATTTGTTTATATCCATCAGGTCTCTAAATGCAGTGGGTTAGAACTTATTATACACTATAGTATATTTCCTGATGAGATACCTGGAGTACTAAAGGATTGTCAGCTGTAACTCAATTGAACTTTGTGTAGTAATTACATGGTTTTGGTATTTTTAGGTTTTGAATTCATTTTCTAATCAAAGTATGGCTAATAAAACACATAAATTAAGTTTTAGCTTCCACAGGGACCATGCTGTAAGACCGTCTCAATCGACCAGTGGTTTTGCATTTTAAGGCGTTTAGAACAATGTATTTTTAAAGCTCATGTACCGTATCTTCCTGAAAATAAAACCTAAGCATAAGGTCAAGCAAAACGTCTTGTGCCACTGGATGTATTAGTACCATATGAGTAATTTAAATTGTCTCACAGACTGTTTTATGAATCTGCCTATTAATAAATGTTAACCCAGTGCATTGTTTCCATTAAATAGAAAAACTATTCATGTTTTACTTCTTAACCCACAGAAAATCGCTATATCAGTGTGTTAATCATATGCCTTAAAATCCTTTGCATATTTTCATTAGCACTTTTAAGGCTCGATTTTATTTTTTTACAGCGATACATTCACAAACGCAATTCGTCTATGTAATTTGTCACAGGTAAACTTGAAACTCTGTTGTAGTGAATCATTGGAAAACAACATGCAACAGTTTAATTAAAACGGGACAGTTCACTTCATGCATATTGAATATGGAATGTTTGTCCAAACAAGTATTGCATTACCGCAGATCTTCCTGGACGAACGGTCCCCAGTGACGAGTGACGAGTTACGAGTGGCTAGTCCCACTTACCTGCAACAGACAGACACGTTCTACAATTAATTACAATAATGACAAGTGGCTTTTACTGCGATGAGCAAACTTTCTACAGAATTGTGTAAATTGTAGCGTCTACCGGAGAGGCTCCACTGGAGGCACGACTGTTTTGTTTACTTTGAGATCCGATCTGAGTGACGTGAATTAGCTTAATTAAGGGAGCCCTCGAAAAGACGGCGACTCACTCGAGAGCGTCGTCGCAGTCGCGGCAATCCAACAAATGGAACGACTGACACTCTTCCATGAACAAGGAGAGACAACAACTACGATGGGTATACTGAAAACGAATATCGTAGGTGGATGTCTTTAAAATGATTCTTTTGGAGGTCATCAGCGAGAGAGAGGAAGTGGTGGTAAGATTTGTTGGATTTTAATCTGGTACTTTAAACTGTTGTAAAATGAATTGTTCTTTTTAAATCTAAAATATGTTGCTTGATATATTTACCTTAATATCACCTAATATGTTTACAGAACAAAACAGCTCATACGGCTTTACTGAAGTCAATTTATTAAAAATAGAGAAACATGTTTATAAATAGAACAAAAATTTTCACAAAATTTTAACTAGGCCTAGATTAAATTTGCTGATAACAATTTAAATACAGCCTCTCCCTTCTCGCTCAGATCCACAAGAGTTTCTCTCTCACAATATAAAAGTCGGACTATTGTCACAATTGTAAAGTTTTTGAATAGACTACACTACATAACAAATCAACTACCAAAGATTTGAACACTTTTATTGCGGTGTAGGTTATACGCATATTCGGAATCACCAAGTTATTAAAACTTTACAGCCCCCACAGTTGCCATCCCTGGCGGCAAATCAGTAGCAGGCAATAAACGGCGAATACTTGTTTTACTTAACTGCCAACTTAATAATTGAGAGGGCTGAATGCAGAGTGAGCGGAAAGTTAAGATATAAATCAAACTGCCGCCAAGACAGCCCCAGATAAGATGGTCCCACACCCTCTAATTTCTCATCATGTATTTATGCAATTCCAGCCTCTTGGCTGTTGCCACCTCTTTTTACCAAGTGTAGGATTTTCTTATAATATTCTATTTAATTCTCAAACCTCTTTAATACCTTTTGACGTTTATTTACATTCTAGCATTTCTTATATTTTAAATAGTTAAAACGCAACTACACAGTTTTATTTAGTAGTTTTACCTTAACGCCTTAATTGTTTAAACATTTTGGTATTTTTCTAATTGGTATAGACAAATGAATTACATTTATTGATTATTTTAAAAATCTCAAAACAATTTAAAACTTTTAGTTTTTTATCCATTCATGTAAAATATTTTCTTACGGGTGTTAAATTTGAATGAAAAGTTCAATAATATTTATTATCAATACGTTTAAATTCCACATTAGTGCTTATGAAAAAAAACTTGTAAATTGCCAATCGAAATAAATACAGAAAATTATGAATTTTGAATGTGTGATTGGTATGGAATAGTAAACAGATTAAAAAATACTTTGAAACTAAAACTATTGTAATATTTGTATAAGTAGTTGTATTTTAACGTATAAACAATCTATTGGTTGTATTGTTTTAAAATCCATTATACATGATTCAGACAGTGGCCACGTGACCCAATTGGCCCTGAGATATATTTGTGAGGCATTCAAGGTCTCGGCTGAATCAGGACCAATTGTTTCATTGATCTAATTCCGATGGTCAATAATTATCGTCCCACCGCCGCGCCGGCCCACACTCCACTGCCGCAATACGCCGACGCTAAGTATTGATACAGCGTATTGCTGGGAGGTGAACTGATCTCTGATATTTAGCACATTGTATTTCCGGTTCACAATTGCCGATATTCTGGTTTGTTGCGAACAACAGCGGTTTGTGTCCAGAGGCAGCCTCCCACTCGGCTTGTCACTTCTGAATTCCTCTATCACTTGGTGAGATATTTCAAACAAAAATATTAGTGTACCTAAAACTTTTTCCTCTAGGCCTGAATGGGATCTAATATTCTTAAGTGTATACCTTAAAGTTTTAATTTAAAACCAAGGGATTGAAATTTAGAAATGCTAAATGGTAAAATAAAAGGTTTAAAAATCCTTTGTTCAAGAGCAAAAATTGTATTCGCAATATTTCGTAAGAAACCCGATTCCAGTCCATGTACGCCAATTTTAATCCCAAATTGAAATGCGGAAATTAAGAATATTTATGTACTGTATTGGTAACACTTAGTTAGGGAGGCTTGATTAATGTTTTACAAAATAACACAATTGCTCCCAGTGTTTCTGAAACATCAATATTGTAGTATTAAGTAATTAAGTGTTGTTATCTTTTACGACGAATGCTTTTTAACATGCAGCTTCATCACAATAAGGAAGAGCAGCAAGTAAATTAATTCAAACTGCTATGGGGAAAACTTTCCAACTAAATGCAATGGCGTTATTATCTGATTAGGATTATTGAATATAGCGATCATTACAATGTAGAACGAAGGATTAAGGTATATTTTATACATACATTCAAACAAAAGATTTTTCCTGATTTCAAAGCCCAATTTATTGATTTCGTGTTTATTCATGTATATGTTAAACATCGAGCTAAACGTTTTGCTAACAAGCTATACTAAAACCAAAGCAGCATTTGAACCACGAGTGCGCTACATTGACGCAGAGTTATACAGGGTGGAACGGCGCGGCGGCGGTGTGCTGAGGGGTTGTCGGGGGGGATACGCCGGAAAGGGAATTTAGTTTTTTCAATGACGGATGTTGGCAAAAGCGTGTCCCACTTTCATCAGCTTCCCGCTTGGGATAATTAATTGAATTACGAATTGAGAGATGGATATAGAATGCACATTATGAGAGCGTTTCAAGCAAAATAAAGCTCTGAAGTTGATATGTAGGCCTTGTTAAACAGAAATTTAAAATATTCAAACTCGTTTGTACAATTTGTGCATGTTTTGAAATTTATTTTGTAATGTGGAACATTATAAATTATGCTGAAATAATACACAGTGCAGTAAATTGTTAGTCAATTGTGAAGAGTCTATGCAACATTGCTCGACCGAGGAAGGGGTTTCTACTAGAATTAATTACAACAAAGTAAATGTCATTCGGTGATAAAACAAGGCGTAAATGGCGTGATATTTGGAGCCAAGAAAGTAATCACGTGGACGGCGACCTTAGCCGAGGTGGGGGAAGGTTCGCAGGGTTGCCAACGGACCGCCGATAAATATCGAATTTCATTGGTCGGAAAGGTCTCACCAACTCTACATTTTAGGGGACGGAATTCTATTTCGTTTGGGCCCTAAATGGGAAGAGAGAATAAAAAAGTTATCCCAGTAGCTCTATTGGTTAATTTCATTATGGTTAAAGTAACAGAATACATCGTTTGAAACGAATGAAGAAGCTTTATAGGGGATTTTTCAAAATTACAAATGGACAGAAATAGATACATCAGACAATATATCCGTAATGAAATCGCACAAACTTGGTACAGGATTGGCCATTATTTGACAATGAACAAGTTTTGTGTGTGTTATTTTCAATCTAGGAACTCGTTATATTAAGTTTTCTTTTCTACTATGGTGGAAAATGTATTTTACAAATCAGGAGAGAAACAATTCCAGAGAGTTTTTATTTGATTTGACCTTCTGGGCTGAGGCGTCCGGCTCGCACAAAACTTTTAATTCTGTAACATGTCAAATACAAACTTCGCAAAATACTCTTCCCTCTTTCATATTATTTTTATTTTCTGAAAAACGTATAAATATTTATCTGTTTAAATATTTTACTTGATTTGAATTTTCACTGAAATTATCTTAAATTTAACACCTGACAAGTCAATTATAGCTAGTTATTTTTAAAGTAGTTCAATACATTTTCTGCTCACGTTACGTTTAACATTAATCATAAAGAAACAAATTTAGCTGTATTACTAAGAGAGTATAATGTATTACTAATTTCACCAATCCCTAAAGCAAAATATTTCACACTCAAACGAGCCCATACAATAGTTCCTGATAATTATTCTACGCCTTCCGAGCAAGTTAGGAAGCCCGCGACGCAGCAATGTGCGGCAGTTGTGTCTTATAAGTTGCAGGGGCGTCGAGTGGTGACGATTGTTTTCCTATTACTCTCTCCCAACTCAGACGCGATGACATACGTGATGATGGTGGAAGGGTGAGCGGGGGAGTACTTGAGAACCTCATACGGGCCCATACAATCATCAAAGCACCGCGTCGTTTGCGATGCAACAATTGAAAAACGTTATTTAACTTGTTGTTTAAAACGGGTTTCCTTTTTTAATATGTTTCTTTGAAATTACACGACTACAGTATTTAATTTTATTATAAAACAAATGTAAATGAAGGTTGAGTGTATAATAAAACTTAAATGGTTCTTATGTAATTGTATTTTTACGAAATTTAGGATTATATGCAAACAAATTTAAATAAATCTAAGCAATAAGTGCATCTTTGTATTAAACACTAAATTCTCTTCAACTAAGTTGAACAAAATACCATTTATCAGGATTGTCTTCACACCATGGAATTTTTTTAGTATTAAGATGCGCAGATACTTATTTTATTACACCAACATTAATAATATAAATGCAACATCAGTTACACCATCAATGATATAAAACTACTTCAATTCCTTTTTTGTCCCTATCCAATGTTTAAAATTTAATATAGACGTACAGCTATTGTGATCATAAAATCAGAATGCGATCCAAAAGTGATTCAAGGCGATAAATTTCAAAGCAAATTGCCAATATCGACTGGACTAATAAAATATAATGTAAGTGAAAGTGCGGCCGCCGATGGATGCCCCCGACTAATCCCGGCAATTCCCCAAAGTAGCCGCCCTGCTAGCCGCCCGCCGCCCGCCGCCCGCCGCCCGCCGCCCGCCCGCCCGCTCTTTGATAAATAACTTAAGACTCCGCTCCTAACGTTATTACCCCTACATTTAATTGTCTTTGTAATGCCGTTAGTGACCGCCAGGGCCGCTGCAAGCGCCGCAGTTTTTCCCGACTCCGTGCGGACGATCACATGACCAATTAGGTTTTACTGCCATTGATATAGAACGCTATAATCAATGGTTTTACTGAGGTACAAGGTTCTTCTATTACAAAATAACCTGGCAGTACCTCGCGTAATTGTCGGCTTTGAGTTTGAATTTGACAATTTATTTATTTTTTTTAATATACCGTGAAACAGAATATGTTGGGTTGCTGCCAAACTGTAAGCGAAAATAAGGGAAATTGGGGACTGAGTAAAATAATAAGGTTCACAAAACTTGTTTCAACTGTCAGATCAGGTAAATATTTCAACATAAGAAATAATAAAGCAGTGTAAGAAACGCTTTTCTACATTATGTTATGAGGCAGCTTCTACAAAGTTTTAAACTACTTCTACTTCACTACTACAAAATTAGTTGGGTTTATATTAATAAACACATACAATAATAAAGTGTGATTCGGTGATTTTTACTAACAATTTTGATTTAGGTTATACACACTTGAGAATGCCACTTATTAATCACCCTCGTGTGCATTTGAGAACAAAATACCGGTATACAATTTTTTACAGCCCACCTAATATTTTATTTGAATGTTTAAGGGATTTTCTTGTTTAAATCATTTGGCAACACAACATTTCTTAGAGTGACAAGTTTCTAATTTAACGACTCTGTGCTTCAGTACAGTAGTCATGTTAGTAGTGTTTTCCAAAAAGTGCTAATCATCTAAATAATTGAAAAACACGCTTCCATTATCTAATAGCACAAATGTTTATCCAGCTTTAACTACGTTAACCCGAACCAGGGTTTGTTTTGTTCCGTATGGCAGGCAAAACACAGTCGTTGGTAAATTTTAATGAACACAGTCAACTCAAAGTTAGAATAACGAATTCATTAGTGTGTGAGCGGGTCACCGGACCGTGCTGGGCAAAGGGCGATGGCGGGGGCAGCACTGGACTGCAGTGTACTATAATGCACTGTAAAGTATTGCGCTCTACTGCAGTGCGGTGTACTGTAATGCACTGTAGTGCACTGCGCTCTACTGCAGTGTGGTGTACTGTAATGCACTGTAGTGCACTGCGCTCTACTGCAGTGTGGTGTACTGTAATGCACTGTAGTGCACTGCGCTCTACTGCAGTGTGGTGTACTGTAATGCACTGTAGTGCACTGCGCTCTACTGCAGTGTGGTGTACTGTAATGCACTGTAGTGCACTGCGCTCTACTGCAGTGCGGTGTACTGTAATGCACTGTAGTGCACTGCGCTCTACTGCAGTGCGGTGTACTGTAATGCACTGTAGTGCACTGCGCTCTACTGCAGTGCGGTGTACTGTAATGCACTGTAGTGCACTGCGCTCTACTGCAGTGCGGTGTACTGTAATGCACTGTAGTGCACTGCGCTCTACTGCAGTGCGGTGTACTGTAATGCACTGTAGTGCACTGCGCTCTACTTCAGTGCGGTGTACTGTAATGCACTGTAGCGCACTGCGCTCTACTGCAGTGCGGTGTACTGTAATGCACTGTAGCGCACTGCGCTCTACTGCAGTGCGGTGTACTGTAATGCACTGTAGCGCACTGCGCTCTACTGCAGTGCGGTGTACTGTAATGCACTGTAGTGCACTGCGCTCTACTGCAGTGCGGTGTACTGTAATGCACTGTAGTGCACTGCGCTCTACTGCAGTGCGGTGTACTGTAATGCACTGTAGTGCACTGCGCTCTACTGCAGTGCGGTGTACTGTAATGCACTGTAGTGCACTGCGCTGTAGTGTACTTTATCGTACTGCACTGATGTGTACCATACTGTAATGTTGAATTCTGCACGCTAATGTTGAGTGCTAACTGCATTGCACTGTATTGAAATACACTGCAATTGACTGTGGTGCACTTTATTGCATTAAAAACTTATTGCACCACATTGCACTGTGGTGTACAGTATCATACTGTACATACATAATGATTGATGCATATCATACATAATGATTTTTAGATAAAGGGTCTCCACAGTGTAAGTGAGAATACGTTGTTTAATCTACAAAATGAAACGATAATGAGCTTTCAATAAATAAAAACCTTCTGGCTAAGGAAATATTCCCATTTAAATTCCTATTTTATATATTCCCTCTCATCGGACTGCGCTACACACGCGCGCCCACTTACGAACACTCGCCGTATTCAAATCGATGTCTGTTAACGATTTCTGCACTAATTGCCAAAACATAAACATTGTTAAGATGCAGTTCGGTTTTCTCCCGGGGCGGCGGTCTTGGTTGCGAGAAACTTTACAGTAAAAAACAACTTTTATTACCTTGTTGTCTTAGAGTTACTTTGTTTAAGAGGAGATTTCCATCTAGATCGTCTTATCACGTCTGAAACTCAGTAAAATATTAAATGCTTAACAGTCTCGATTTATGTAATTAAGACGCGGTCAGAATATTTTATGATTTACTTTAGAGGCATTATACAAAGTGAAATATTTGGTTTACACAAAATTAAAATACAGATTCTTTTTTATATGCAATTTTTTACACAAAATTATAAACAATGTATTTTGAAAAATTTATTTCTATTTCATAAAAGTTTAAATTAAATCAATAAACTTAAGTCTAATATTGAACTCAACCTCAATTGTGAATTTAATTCTACCTACACCATGAACTTTAAAATGTACGTATGTAATGTACGTTTAATGTACGTTTGAAATTAACATATATCTATTAATTTACTAATAAAGAGCTTTAATTGAGAAGATTATTGTGTTATTAGAAAATTACCAATATCTGTACTGTACACATAAATTTACTTCTTAAAAGTTTTTAGCGTTAATTGAAAATCTAAATAATTGGATTATAAATTTAGCAGGTTTTTTTTACCCTTTTGGTATAAAAAAATTCATCTTCAATTTAAAAAAAATTAATTTTCTCACCTACATCTAGCACTCATATGGTGTCAAAAACCCCTTTAGATATAAGCAAATAAAAAATGCTGTGCCTACCTTTTTACGTTACATAAGTAAAACTTTCCCTTGGCTTTTGTATTTGAAAGAATCAGAAGCAGTGTTTTAGGACGGAGGGAGACAGAATAAGACTCACGGTATTAGAGGAGCAAATCTATCAACAGCTCCTCCTCCCCCCCCCCCCCCCTTCAGAGCAGCTCACCCACACAGCCTCACGGCACCGCAGACGCGGACTACACCGAGACCGGGATTTTACATGAATAAAATATTGTCGCGCACAGACAACATGTCACTACCACGGTTATTTTATTCCCGGCGCGTAATCTTAATCCGGAAATGAGTTGTTGGCCGCTCGCCTGGCTGTGACGTTTTCGCTCCGCCTGGTTTCTTCCGATCGCTACCTTTTTATCGGATTCGCCTCCGAGTGTGTTTCCTTGTAGTTTCGATTCCCCCCACTTTCCGCTCTAATTTCCCCTCCAGTCAACATCGGGACGAGACAAGATGGTCCCACACAATCTGAGCGTCTCTGTGTTTGCTGTGTACACGCTAATGACCACCCGTATCGACGCTTGTGTTTGAGTTGTTGCCCAATCCGATGGAAAACCCTCTTCTTTATAGCTTCTTGTGTAGTTTCCTTGTCAATAAGGTAAAAACCAAGCGGTTTCATTGTGTGTTTATTGTTTTTTTTCCTTTTAAGAATGTGTTATATATTAAGTGTGAAAGTACAATAAGAATAGGCAGTTAATAAATGAAGTTAAGGAATGTTGAAGTATTTTTTTATAAATTTGTAGAACATTAGAGTTGCACATTAAATTATTTATTTATCGAAAAGTCATGAATACTGTCTATGTCCTGGGCAGTTTTAAAGATATTTCCAATACCATGTTTATAAAATTCAAAAGGATTTTGTAACAGCGTTAGTAAGCATATCAGCTAACATGTACAATCTCTTTCAGGCGGTTTTAAAATAAATTAACAATAAGCATGGTTTGTCGTCAGCTTCGGCACTCCCTAAACTTCTCTAAATAAATTGTTCTGTTGGTTAGAATTGATTTGAATTTTGAAGTGCGGTGTCTCAAGTCTGTTTAATATAAGGTCATTGTAGAAATTAAGGGGGGCTTCCTTCAATCTTTATAGATGATTTTAATGCACAATAGTTTAAAAGACCCAACATCCAAACTCTCTAAAGATATTCTTAAACGACCGAGCACACAGTATAAAACAACCCGCCTCACTCCACGCGACACCGAAACAGATTCCGCTCAAAGCGCCACTGCTTATATTGAACCGTATTTTAATCTGCCACGTTTTACTCAGGACTCAAGTTGCCCCAGTTAGTTTTATGCAGGCAAATCGTTTATTAAAAAGCGGTTTTGTTTCGTTTTAAACACTGTGTAAAATCCACAAATGCGACATGTTCATTAATCCACGTGTAGGCTACAGTATCTGTCTGTTGGCTCGGGTTTGTAAATAACGTAAATGAAAACTTTCGGGGAAGTTCTTGAAACGTGCGCCGCGAGATAAACCTACGTTTGATTTAAATTTAGTTTCGGATTCAAAGAGTTAAATGTGTAAAACGAGTGAGTGATTAAATGCGATTCGTTCAATGGGCGATTGAAAATAAAACCATATTTTTTTGGGTGTACACATTTATTTATTGCTTTTAGTGGAGGGAGGTCAGCAATTAACTAAGGGTTCTCCTGGCCTAAAAGGCCTGCACTTTTTTGTTTTCTATGCAGGTGGACCAACGACTTAACGCGACTTCCGAACCACGGGAGCTGCCGAACGATCTTTTTGTCCCAGAGCCGTGTGATAACCCAGGGCTCTCCCACTGAGCTACGGCCGCTGTAATCTGAATATAACATCACTCAGAAAAAGAAGAAAAAAAAAACTGAAAAACACGAAATAGTTCAGGATTAACTCAAAATCATGTCTTCGGTTGCAATTACAAATGTTACCGAAGAGGTCGTAAAATAACCGAGTCTTGTGAACAAAATTCAAAAGCGTGTTATAAGCTGTATTTACATCGTAGAGTTCAATTTATTAACCATCGATAAAACATGACAAGGATTTAAAAATAAACTTGGACCAATATATCTTATTGCTGATAGAAACAATCAGTTGATCAGATGATTACTTTTACACTGTTTGTTGACACTGTCGAAAGTTTATGCCTTGATACGTGGTCACCTGGATCATCCTTTAACCATAACTGTATAGTGACTGTATCACATCGTCGCTAGTGCTTGCTTCTCTCCACGGCCAGTAGGATTCACAGTATCCGTATCAGTGGAGCAGCCGCAGCCCAGCGCTATCACATCCCACCGTGGGCGGCTCGGGCTATCGCTTCCTCCTCGGCTGATTGCCGACTTCCGTCGTGGTCCATCCTCTCCGCGCGTATCACCACAGGAACACTGCACTCCGCTGGGGCATGCACCGTTATTACGAATCGGGAGAAACATAGAGGCAAAAAAATTGGATTTTCAAATGAGCATTCGATAAAAGATACGGAATCACCAGAACTCCACCCATAAATTATGTTATAAACTAAAGATAAATATAACTAAACGTTAAAAATAGTCAAATGTTTAATCAATTGGAATAAATTTAAATCTACACGGTTTTCTTATGTATTTTTTATTTTATCCCTTTACACTCCAATAGACTGTAGATTAAGGTCTTTTTTAATGTTTAAAAATTCAATGAAACCCTTTGGGACATTTGATCTGTTTTCAGTACATTGTCAAGCCTTTCTTAAAGAGCAAGTAAAAAGAAAAGTATTGCACCCCTAAAACTCGTCTCCCATGCGTTTTGTACCTCTTTTCCGTGAATCACTCGGTTCGATGACTAATGTACATTTCAAATCCTTGTGGTTACTTTATTTATTTCATGAAGACTATTTAGATTTTTATACAAATTTATAATAAAGAACATGAAAGGGGAAACAAATTAGGATACAAAGGGACGACATTTTAATAGAAAATAAAACTTTGATGGAAAGTATTAGCTTTTTTAATTACTGCAAAATAGACTTCAAATTAAACATCAAATATTTGTCATGACCGAGCTGCGTACCAGTAAATAAAATTTTATTTGATCTAATAAATAATGAGAAAATAATGTGACCCACCACATGATGTTTGTTTTCCACAATTTTCTAGGCCTAAATTTAAATTGCTCAATACTATGAACATCTTTTAAAAAGCTAAAGGCGACTAGAAATGTCTAATTAATTCGTAGAACAGTGCGACTGAGCTTGTCGAACAGCAAACATGGGGTACCGCGGGCTGAGCACAACACACACAGACATACGGTTTGTCAACAGACGCGACAAACACGAGACTGATGCGAGCGTGACAGCGACAGTCGCACCTCGGATGGGAACCGACCGGTGAGAACTTTATCCTGCAAGAGAAATTCTCAATACCTCTCAAGGTTCAAAGGGCCTAAGGTTCAAACTAAAATTTCGTTTAAGTGGTTTTTGTCATTGCGCGAAAAAATAGAAAAATCCAAATAAGTTATGATACTTACTCTTTGAAATTAATTCTTAATCTTCCCCCAAAGTTTAAAGAACTATTAAGATCTCGTACACTTTTAGAGTTCCTACAACTTCTACTCTGATATTTTTTTATGTAATATTTATCTCGACTAAAATTTAAAAGAGCGAATATCATTCCTGTACTTTAAGCGCGAAACAAACGGATAAATACATTTAAAAGACGTTGTAGAAGTTCTCTAGCCATTTAGATAGATTTACAATGAACCAGAAGGCAAACACTCTGAAATCACGAGAGTATAAGCTCCCAAACGAGAAGTGGAGAAGTCACGGGACGGAGGGGCGAGTGTGAGACGCCGGAGGGTAGAGATTTAACTGTAGTTGCCGTCGGTGGCGTGTACATTGGCAGAAAACACGCCACAGTTACACCTGCACAATGGACTCAGTTACGCTCTACACTTTTACACCTGTTATTTTCAACCGTTTCTTGTAACTGGTTTATCGAGCTGACCTTTATCCACGTTTGTAATCACAGTTAGCCTACATCTGCACAACACAATACACTCAGTTACACCCTACACTTTTACCTTACACCTGTTATTTTCAACAGTTTCTTGTAACTGTTACTAGTTTATCGATTTAACACTTAACCACTTTTAAAATCACAGTTACACTATTGATTACACCAACACAATAGACTCTGTTACGGATTTCATAACACTTCCATACCTGTTATTTTTAATCGTTTTTTTAACATCTTACCTTTATCCATACTCATGTTAGTATCCGTTATTTTCACACATCTACCAAGCGATTGCTGCTTACATGGAGTAATCATCAAGAACGACAGTTGTTTTGTTCTAAAATGTTTAAATCGTTTAAAACATTAAATTGTACATTAATATATAATGATTATAAATTATGCTCTTTCAATAACTTAGCTATTTAAAACAGCTGCAAAAACTCTCTCTGTAATAATTTAAAGTAAAATAATGGGTTGATGATAATTTAGGGACTAAGTTTAAAGTGTTGTAAAAGCTTTATTGTTCAATTTTGTCTTTTGAGAAACCAATTTGAATTTAATACCTAACGCTGAATGGTCGGTGATTTTAATGTCCAAGCTTATTTTACACCTTGATTCATTCGGTACAATTAAGTTAATGCATATTTCTGTATTAATGTACATTTAAGCAGGACTTCTTGCAACTTGATCTTTTGTGTTTTCAACTAAACTAACAATCCCACAGATCCCAGTTTATTATCAGTTCCAAACTAAAAAAAAAAAAAAAAAAAAAAAATTAGAATGTTGCCAATTGCAAAACTTTAATTTAAGTAGCAATACAAAATTTGTTGAAAATTTTTTAAAGGTTGGAGGAAAGGCGCAGGTGCCCTCAGCAGTGCCTAATGTAAGGCTGGACACTAACAACAAAAGAACGCTATCGCAGCTACAGTGGAGTGGAGTCAAGCCAGCGTGCAGCTAATAACACCATACAAGCGGCGTGTGAATAAAACATAGACCGCTAAATGTCGGCCCGCCTCCTCACCGACCGCCGAATTAAACTACGGATTGCGCTCCAGTTCCCGCCATAACTTAGGCGAGGGCGGAAAATACACAGCACGAGTGACCCGGCCAATGTAGAGGTGACTGAGATACTGTGCTTTATAGCGAGGCCGACAAGGCCAACGAACACGTGAAAACAGATCCCGCTGCTCAGATTCAAATGGTCTCAGTTAAGAAATATTGAGCTAAAAACGCTTAATAATCTTTCCCTGAAATAGCTGCTAAGCCAACTGTGTTAAAGTCAAAGGTCAAAGCTGTCTAACATTTAATAAACCTATTGTTCTATCTTTGAACACTAAAGCCCCGTTGGGAGAAAGATGAAATTTCGATTGTTTTATTGAAGTATAATATTAGTAACAGTGTAATGGGTTTTTGTTTGGTAAGATATTAAATTCATTGAATGTGACACAGTTTTATCATTTCTAAAATTGTCATCAACACTCGAAGTTTGAAATTATGAAAATATGGTTTATTTATAAGCTAAATTTGTACATCTCATTCAATATTATTAATATATAAACTAGTGGATCTGAAATGTTAGATGCACTATAAACAAACTCTTTGATAACACAGCTTGAAAAACCTACAGAGATAAGAATAATTAGTATTCAAAACCCAACAGTCTTGATAACCTTACAATCGATTGTTTGTCTTTGTAGGCGCTTTGAAAATACTTTATTCTGTGTACCGTACTGAATAAAAATTCATAGGATTTGGAAACAAATAAGGCAATAAAAATATTAATGTACAGTATCAAGCTGGGACAAATTACAATTTGATTTTTCGTTTGCCAAAAATTCCACATTTTGAGGAATAAAAAGTAGCAAGAAGATTGAATATTTTAAAGAGGATTTTATTCACTATTTATTATCACCAGCCACATTTATTTTGTGTTAAACACAACAGTGTCATGTTGATGTAATGTAAGTGTATAACTAGAGTAGATATCTAATTTTGGTCTGTGTCTCCGGTTTCCCCTATAAGGGGACACTCTTATATGGAGAAAGATCGGAACATGGGTCTTATTAATAGAAAATTCAATGCTGAGATGCCACAAGACTGGACAGCGCACATTAGAGAAGCTAGGCAAAAACCAAGCCCCTTTATTGTGGAGGAAGTAGACCATACGTTTTGGAAGAAATGGACTGATAGTAGTGTGTTTTGGTTACCGCTGGCTCAGGTCAGCTGCCCCGGAAGCCATGCGCCGGGGCACACAGCTTCCGGTCGGTTAGATTAGATATTAAATGAGGAGGTGGAGGCCCTCGCTAATTGGCCCATAAATTAACCAGGTGAAGCTGGCGAGGGGAAGGTGACGGGGAAGGTTGGAGGGGATAGAGTTTAAGAATAAAATTTATCATAGGCGAGGGTAGGATTCGAACCCGGCCCGCTGGCGTCTGAGGCCAGCGCTTTACCTCATAGCCACTGAGGTACTTGGTGAAAGGTGGTGTAAATGTGTCTGATAATATTGTGCCTGTGGTTCGCTTCTTGTCCACAAGAGTGCAGCACGTACTACGACTGCGGCAAGTTCAAAATTCCTCCACCAGAGTTCAGCATGTACTAGGGCTGCAGCTAGTTCACTGTTTCTCCAACAGATAGTAGCACGTGTTATGGCTGCACCCAGTTTACCCCAAAATATCCCCACGAATTACCCAAATTACCCTGAAATTCTCCAAAATACCCTGCAATTTCCCAAATTTCCTCGCAGTCGTACCAACTTATGTCATTCACTATAAAACAAGAACAAATGAAATGCTGGGGTATATACTATAAAAAGTGAATAAAACCCAAAAAGGTAGGCAATACAGTACATAAAATCAACCAACTTACGTCATTCACTATAAAACAAGAACACCTGGATCGCCCGGAACAAGAACATATGAAATGCTGTGGGCTAAACTATAAAAAGTGAATAAAACCCAAAGATGGCTGCAATACACTATATAAAATCAACCAACTAATGTCATTCACTATAAAACAAGAACATATGAAATGCTGGGATATATACTATAAAAAGTGAATAAAACCCAAAAATGTTGGCAATACAGTATATAAAATCAACCAACTTACGTCATTCACTATAAAACAAGAACACCTGGATCGGCCGGAACAAGAACATATGAAATGCTGGGGACTATACTATAAAAAGTGAATAAAACCCAAAGATGGCTGCAATACAATATATAAAATCAACCAACTTATGTCATTCACTAATCAACAGTTATACTATATGAAATTTACCTGTGGCTAGTTCTCAGCGTCAATGGCTATAACATCAAATGTACATAATCAACGGTTACACTATATAAAATGAAAACTCTACTATATTATTTAATATACACCAATGACTATAATGTTAAATCTAGTTATACTATATGAAATGTGCCCAAGGCTATACTATATATTATGCATTGACGACTTTACGTTAAATATACGCGATCAATGCTTATACTATATGAAATGCATTCGCCGCTATACTATACAAAATATCAATGAATATAATGTTAATAAACATGATCAACGCTTATACTATATGAAATGTACCTGTGACTAGTTCTCTGCATCAATGGCTATAATGTAAAATGTATATAATCAACGGTTACACTGTATAAAATGAGAATGCTACTTTACTATATAATATACATCAATGACTATAATGTTAAATATTTCTAATCTAGTTATACTATATGAAATGTGTCCAAGGCTATACTATAAAAAGTGAATAAAACACAAAAATGTTGGCTATACAGCACATAAAATCAATGGCTAGAAGCTGTTAAGCAACTAAGAACGTTATCATACTATATACGACGCATACAGTACTATATAAAGTGAATAACATGCAAACTTCAGCTTAAAAAACACAAAAATCGCTAATATCTCGTAAGAGGTGCGTCCTAGGGGTCCGGGGACCCCAAAAAACTACCTACTACGTAGTAGAGGTACCCCCAGGGGGTGAGTACCCATAATTATAAAATTAACAAAATGTTGCGGGTTGCATCTAAAAAATGAAGGGCCAATAAAGGGACAAAACTTTGAAATTCCATATCTTAGGAACGGCTCTATGTATTAACTTCATACTTGGTATGTGTGTACATTTACTTGCTGTCTACAAATGAATAGCAAAAGGTATCCAAAAAATGAAGGCGCAAAAAAGTTTTATTTTATATCTTTTGAATGGCAATATGTACATACTTCAAACTTGGTATGTGTATACATGTAATGTTAACATGTAATAAAATGCTAAAATCAACTTTCCAGATCTAAGGTCAAACTGTCCAAAAAAAAAAAAAACTAAAATTAACATTATTATTGCCTTTTGCTAGCGTAGGGCTTTAACTTTGAGTCAATAGGCTAATAGGCATTTGTAATTATAAGTATGTGTGTACACTTATTTGGTGTCTACAAATGCATGGCACGAGGTATCCAAAAAAAGAAGGGGCAAAACTTAAATATTGTATATCTCAGGATTGGCTGGACCGATAAACTTCTTACTTGGTATATAGGTTGGTATGAGTAAACATTAAATGTTTACCATTGCGTGGCGGGGTGCATCCAAAAAATTAAGGGGCAAAACTTAAATATTGTATATCTCAGGAGTGGCAGGACCGATAAACTTCTTACTTGGTATGTAGGTGTGTATGAGTAAATATTAATTGTTTACCATTGTGTGGCGGGGTGCATCCAAAAAATGAAGGGGCAAAACTTAAATATTGTATATCTTAAGAGTGGCTGGACCCTTTAACTTCTTACTTGGTATATAGGTTGGTATGAGTAAACATTAAATGTTTACCATTGTATGTTGGGGTGCATCCAAAAAATGAAGGGGCAAAACTTAAATATTGTATATCTCAGGAGTGGCTGGACCGATTAACTTCTTACTTGGTATATAGGTTGGTTTGAGTAAACATTAAATGTTTACCATTGCGTGGCGGGGTGCATCCAAAAAATGAAGGGGCAAAACTTAAATATTGTATATCTTAAGACTGGCTGGATCGATTAACTTCTTACTTGGTATATAGGTTGGTATGAGTAAACATTAAATGTTTAACATTGCGTGGCGGGGTGCATCCAAAAAATGAAGGGGCAAAATTTAAATATTGTATATCTCAGGAGTGGCTGGACCGATTAACTTCTTACTTGGTATATAGGTTGGTATGAGTAAACATTAAATGTTTAACATTGCGTGGCGGGGTGCATCCAAAAAATGAAGGGGCAAAATTTAAATTAATATATCTCAGGAGTGGCTGGACCGATTAACTTCTTACTTGGTATATAGGTTGGTATGAGTAAACATTAAATGTTTACCATTGCGTGGCGGGGGGCATCCAAAAAATGAAGGGGCAAAATTTAAATATTGTATATCTCAGGAGTGGCTGGACCGATTAACTTCTTACTTGGTATGTAGGTGTGTATGAGTAAATATTAATTGTTTACCATTGTGTGGCGGGGTGCATCCAAAAATTGAAGGGGCAAAACTTAAATATTGTATATCTTAAGAGTGGCTGGACCCTTTAACTTCTTACTTGGTGTATAGGTTGGTATGAGTAAACATTAAATGTTCACCATTGCGTGGCGGGGTGCATCAAAAAAATGAAGGGGTAAAACTTAAATATTGTATATCTCGGGATTGGCTGGACCGATAAACTTCTTACTTGGTATGTAGGTGTGTATGAGTAAATATTAATTGTTTACCATTGTGTGGCGGAGTGCATCCAAAAAATGAAGGGGCAAAACTTAAATATTGTATATCTCAGGAGTGGCTGGACCGATTAACTTCTTACTTGGTATATAGGTTGGTTTGAGTAAACATTAAATGTTTACCATTGCGTGGCGGGATGCATCCAAAAAATGAAGGGGCAAAACTTAAATATTGTATATCTCAGGACTGGCTGGACCGGTTAACTTCTTACTTGGTATATAGGTTGGTATGAGTAAACATTAAATGTTTACCATTGCGTGGCGGGGTGCATCCAAAAAATTAAGGGGCAAAACTTAAATATTGTATATCTCAGGAGTAGCACTACCGATTAACGTCTTACTTGGTATGTAGGTTGGTATGAGTAAACATTAAATGCTCACCATTGCGTGGCGGGGTGCATCCAAAAAATGAAGGGGCAAAACTTAAATATTGTATATCTAAGGATTGGCTGCACCGATAAACTTCTTACTTGGTATGTAGGTGTGTATGAGTGAACATTATTTGTTTAATATTGCGTGGCAGGGTGCATCCAAAAAATGAAGGGGCAAAACTTAAATACAGTATATTTCAGGATTGGCTGGACCGATAAACTTCTTCTTTGGTATGTAGGTTGGTTTGAATAAACATTAAATGTTTACCATTGCGTGGCGGGGTGCATCCAAAAAAATGCAGGGGCAAAACCTAAATAATGTAGATCTCAGGATTGGTTGGACCGATAAACTTCGTACTTGGTATGTATGTGTGTATGAGTAAACATTAATTGTTTACCATTGCGTGGCGGGGTGCATCCAAAAAATGAAGGGGCAAAACTTAAATTCTGTATATCTCAGGATTGGCTGGACCGATAAACCTGTTAGTTGGTATGTAGGTGTGTATAAATAAACTTTAATTTTTTCAATTGCATGGCGGGGTGCATTCAAAAAATGAAGGGGCAAAACTTAAATATTGTATATCTCAGGAGTGGCTGGACCGAATAACTTCTTACTTGGTATATATTTTGGTTTGAGTAAACATTAAATGCTCACCATTGCGTGGCGGGGTGCATCCAAAAAATGAAGGGGCAAAACTTAAATATTGTATATCTAAGGATTGGCTGGACCGATAAACTTCTTACTTGGTATGTAGGTGTGTATGAGTGAACATTATTTGTTTAACATTGCGTGGCAGGGTGCATCCAAAAAATGAAGGGGCAAAACTTAAATACAGTATATTTCAGGATTGGCTGGACCGATAAACTTCTTCTTTGGTATGTAGGTTGGTTTGAATAAACATTAAATGTTTACCATTGCGTGGCGGGGTGCATCCAAAAAAATGCAGGGGCAAAACCTAAATATTGTAGATCTCAGGATTGGTTGGACCGATAAACTTCCTACTTGGTATGTATGTGTGTATGAGTAAACATTAATTGTTTACCATTGCGTGGCGGGGTGCATCCAAAAAATGAAGGGGCAAAACTTAAATTCTGTATATCTCAGGATTGGCTGGACCGATAAACCTGTTAGTTGGTATGTAGGTGTGTATAAATAAACTTTAATTTTTTCAATTGCATGGCGGGGTGCATTAAAAAAATGAAGGGGCAAAACTTAAATATTGTATATCTCAGGAGTGGCTGGACCGATTCACTTCTTACTTGGTATGTAGGTGTGTATGAGTAAACATTAATTGTTTACCATTGCGTGGAGGGGTGCATCCAATAAATGAAGGGGCAAAACTTAAATACTGTATATCTCAGGAGTGGTTGGACCGATAAACTTCTTATTTGGTATGTAGGTGTGTATGAGTAAATATTAATTGTTTACCATTGTGTGGCGGGGTGCATCCAAAAAATGAAGGGGCAAAACATAAATATTTTATTTTTCAGGAGTGGCTGGACCGATTAACTTCTTACTTGGTATATAGGTTGGTTTGAATAAACATTAAATGTTTACCATTGCTTGGCGGGTTGCATAAAAAAAATGCAGGGGCAAAACCTAAATATTGTATATCTCAGGATTGGTTGGACTGATAAACTTCGTACTTGGTATGTATGTGTGTATGAGTAAACATTAATTGTTTACCATTGCGTGGCGGGGTGCATCCTAAAAATGAAGGGGCAAAACTTAAATTCTGTATATCTCAGGATTGGCTGAACCGATAAACTTGTTAGTTGGTATGTAGGTTTGTATAAATAAACAATAATTGCTTACAATTGCATTGCGGGGTGCATCCAAAAAATGAAGGGGCAAAATTTAAATCTTGTATATATCAGGAGTGGCTGGACCGATTAACTTCTTACTTGGTGTGTAGGTTGGTATGAGTAAACAATAAAAGTTTATCATTGCGTGGCGGAATGCATTAAAAAATTGAAGGGGCAAAATTTAAATATTGTATTTCTCAGGAGTAGCAGGACCGATTAACTTCTTACTTGGTATGTAGATGTGTATGAGTAAACATTAATTGTTAACCATTGCGTGGCGGGGTGCCTCCATAAAATGAAGGGGCAAAACTTAAATATTGTATATCTCAAGAGTAGCTGGACCGATTAACTTCTTACTTGGTATGTAGGTTGGTATGAGTAAACATTAATTGTTTACCATTGCGTGGCGGCTTGCATCAAAAAATGAAGGGGCAAAATTTAAATATTGTATATCTCATGATTTGCTAGACCAATTAACTTCTTATTTGGTATGTAGGCTGGTATGAATAAACATTAATTGTTTACCATTGCGTGGCGTGGTGCATCCAAAAAATATTAAGGGGCAAAACTTAAATATCGCACATCTCAGAAGTGGTTGATCCAATTATCGTCAGACATGGTATGTGTGTACATATAGTTATAATTAAAGGTAGCACCGTTTTGGTGCTACCTTTGATTTACTAATTTTATAGATTGGTGTATGGAAAAAATTCTATAGGTTTTCAAGGAACACTATTAATTATTGGTTTAAGGACAGACTACCGTAGATGTGTGTATATATGTAAATTCTTAACAAAACCTTAGTTTTAACGATTAAGGTAATTTAGAGACTGCTAACTGGATTAAACCCATAGTTACAGGTAGCATCGTTTTTGTGGTTCCTTTGATGTATTACTTTTTATTGAATTTTATTAGATAAACTTTCTTTAGGTTTTTAAGCAACACTTTTAAGTTTTGGTTTAATGTGAAACTACTAGATATGTTTATGTATGTATAAATTCTTAACAAAACTTTAGTTTTACCATTAAAGTTGATTCGGAAAACTCCTAATTGAGCTTAACGCATTTATTAAATGTTGCTACTTAAAGGTAGCACTGTTTTAGTGCTATCTTTGATGTAGTATTTTTATATGCAAAATTTTGCTTCAGGTTTTTTAAACAACACGTTTAAGTATTGCTTTAAAGTCAAACGATCAAATATGTTTTTATCTGCGTGAATTTCTAACAAATCGTTAGTTTTAACCTTAAACGTGATTCGGAAACTTCTAATTGGGCTCAACCCATTTAAATGTTGCTACTTAAAGATATCACCAATTTGGTGCTACTTTTTATGTACTAAATTCATATGTAAAATTTTGCAATAGGTTTTTAAACAACAATTTTTAGTTTTAAACTTAAACTTTATTTTGAAACTTTTAATTGAGCTTAACCCATTTAAATGTTACTACTTAAAGATAGCACCATTTTGGTGCTACCCTTGATGTTCTTTATCTATATGTAAAATTTTGCTATAGGTTTTTAAACAACACTTTTAAGTAATGTATTAAGGCCAAACCAATAAATACATTTTTTATCTATGTGAATTCTTAACAAAACTTTTGTTACTAATTGAATGGTGATATAGGAATTTCTATTTTTAGCCAGATATTGGACCACCGTTTTGTCGCTACCATTAATGTACTATTTTAATAATGTCTTTTATGAGTAAATTTTAACCTAATTAGTTCTGTATTTAATTTTATTATTGTTTTGAACATTTGTCTTTTAGTCAAGCAAACGTCGTTTTGATGTTTAAAAAAATCATTTGTATCACATATATGTAAAGCTAATATTTTTAAGTTCAATCCACTAAATGAATATAAATGTGACATTAATGTAAGATGTGTTAATAATCAGTTTAGATACATTATTCAGAAAATTGTCAAAAAATTCAAATTTATCATATTACTGTGTATGTGCAGCACTTTCCCTTATTTTTGCACGCGCAGTTGCGCTTCAGCATTTATAAAAGTGGTTTGTTGAGCGTGCCCCTTATTATTGACGAATCTTCACAAGAAATGTTTAAAATAAAACATAGAATTGTGTACGCGCAGGTTTTCCACCACTCTTCATCGAGTATATAAGCAGCTCGGTTAACCACGTACTTCATTGTTTGGTGAACTTTTGCCGAGTGAACAGCTTATTCACAATTTCGGTTTTTCCGGATATTTAAATCTGTATGCTATTTTGTAATATTCAATTAATATTGAAAGTAAATAGAAAAATAAACGACTTCACTATGTCTGCACTGCAGTGTTACATGTTTGATAATAAGCCCGTAGCTGTATTATTTGATCGTGAAAACAATCCATGGTTTAAGGCTAATGATATATCAGAGATTCTAGAATACAAAAGACCGCGAAAAGCAATAAATGATCTAGTTAAGGAGAAATATAAAAAGTTGCGTAAGGATATAAATGGAACTAGTTCCGTTTTACCCTATAATTTTCAAGAAAGAACCGTATTCATAAATGAACCAGGTTTATATTCCTTAATTATATCGTCTAAGATGAAAATAGCTAAACGCTTTCAAGATTGGGTGTTTGAAGAAATCCTACCATCAATTCGCAAGTATGGAGAGTATAAAATTAAAAGAGAAAACCTTAAGTTGACTCACTCCTTACATAAAGTGTTGGCAAATAATCAAAAACTAATTGAAACGTTAGTTGATCAAATGCCTAAGGTTGCTGTTATGCCTGATGATATGGACTTAAAACATATCTTTTGTGTACTGGAAAAAAACACATACTATGAAAAGTATGGAGAAATTGAGTACAAGTGTATTCGTACAGAAAAAAGACGATTTAAAAGAGCATTGCAGAAAGCTAAGAAAGATGGTTTTGTACCAAGTTATACAAGATATTCTGTACCAAACAGTATAAATATACTGAATAAAGCTAAGGAGGTTATGCATGATTATGGTATGCATTATGAATCTTCTTTAAATAACATATTGATACCCCATAATTTTGTAAATATTGTTAAAATTGTTCTTAATGAATAAATTGTATGAATGTATGTGTGAATGTGAGACTTATCAGATTGAGAAGTTAAGGTATTTACTTTGGCTACTCCTTCGAAAAGTGTGGTTTGAGTGAAGGTCACTGGCGCGGTTGACTAAAAGACCCGTAAACCATGTGTATGTGTGTGGAAAACGACGTACACCCACCTCCTCGTAGTGTTTTCTGGGTAACGCTAAGAGGTGTACAACTAATATCTTGTAAACCACATGGATTTGTTATTTATTTATTTTTTTAATGTATTCATAGCTATTTATAGAAATAACTTTTATTTAAAAGAAATTTGTAACAAACAGTTTAAATTAAACAAATTAAAAGCATTTTAAATACATACAATTTATAAATGTTGTAGCAAAACATTTCATGCTTTACTAATGATAATTATAGATGAAATCAATGGAATGTGTATATATATTGATATACAAATATAAGTCTTGTAATTAATGAAGCTAGAAAAAAGAAATAAAGATAGCATCAAATAAGTGTTACTTTACAAAATAGTAAAACCGAAAATGCAATAAACTCTTAGAGTATACAAAATTTGAAGGTAGCATCCAATCAGTGTAAATATATATAAAGGGAAAAGGCTTTTAACTACAAATACAATAAACACTGGTTTTAAAACCTATATTTAGGTAGCACATAATTAGCTTCATATATGTGAAATTGAAAAGGATTTTTATCTGTATGCTACAATTATACTGTTTGTACTTTATAGTTATAGGTTAATATAGAAAATGTCAAACCTATTTGTTTTTGCTTACAAATAATGAAGAAAAATCCAATAAACACTTGTGTCTAAGATACAAATGCTGGTGTCACCGAATCAGTGCTACCTTTAAATAGAGTAAAAGCCTTATATATGCAAAAAATGGAAAAAAATATTTGCCTAAATATTATATTTAACATGTTTTTTTTATTTCAAACTAACGTGTTAATAAACTGATTTTGAACCATAAAAAATATAATAATGAAGCTAAAACATACAATATATACTGGTTTTAAGACCTTTATTTAGGTAGTACTAAATCAGAGCTACCATTAAGTTAATAAAATCGCTACTTACATTTAACTATAAAATTGGTTTTATTTATTCAAACTTTAATTTTACCGATTGTTACTCTACACATAATGCTAAAACCACTAGATCTGAAATTTGCCCATATATAATCCCATGACACTTTGTAGATACAACTCGTCCATCATATTCTCATTCATTTTGATTTTTATATAAGATAGTAAAAACTCAAAACTTACTACTTATTTTCAAGATAAAATAAAGATAGCAACGAAAAAATCGGTGTTATCTTGAAATAGTTATAAGAATTAAAATATAGTATGGTTTTATTTAATTAAAATAATGTTTTACACATATCTGTACAAAACTAATTCTGAACCTTAAGGCTTAGAACCCTGACATATTGTCTTTACTTCATAGATATAGCTCAACCCTGTGATTATAAATCTTGTGAATTTCGAAATAAAATAATAAAAGGATAAAACACATTAACTTTTATATTTATAGCTACACTACATTTTTGTGCCACCTTTACATAAAATATATATTAATTCAATTATGATGATTTTTTTATGTATTTATTCTAAATTTAGGCACAAATTAAAAAAAATCATACATATAATGATGTGATATACTCCTTATTCTATAAACACAGCTTACTCTCTGATCGTTCCCCCTTAGAAACACTTTTTATACAAAAAAAAACTTGTGCTATTATAAAATAAAAAAACTATTAATATTCACTTTTCTTTATTTGTTCTCTGATTTTACATATATGATAAGGAAAGCCAGAACTGCTATATTAACTTATGATTTCAAGGCTAAATAGAGCTACAACCAAATAAGTGAACCTGTTTACTGAAGAAACGAGAAACATATATTTATGAATAAACAATTTTACACTTCCTTAAACTAACTGTTGCCTGTTTACACTCCACAAATAAGACTCAAATCTCTAATTATAAATCATAACATTTTAAACATAATTATTTTTAAATCTTTTAACGTAATAAAATTTACTTCCATAATTAAATAAAATTGTGGTATAATGTAGGAAAAAGCTACATATATATCCAATTACGAAACATTTCCATTCATTTAAACTAAATGTAACCCGTTGTTTACTCTATACAGAAGGCTAAAACCTTGAAATCCGAACTTTTGGACATGGAATCCTAATATTTGGTCATTTTTTCATATACAATTTTTAGTACTCTTGCTCTGAGCTTTGTGAATAAAAATCTCAAGATATAACTGATGGCTTGATTTGGACCTTCAACTGATGTAAACTTCCATCCTGACCCTCCACCTTCATGCTCCGGCAGTTTTGTGAACAATTCTTTCACACATTCATTAATAATTTTATATACATCAGAATACGATTTTTTGTTATAAAACCTCTCATTGATATTTCACCATCTGTGTTACTGCATCCAAAAATAAACCAAATTTTACAAAATGTAATCACGATTCTTCTTTTAAAGTTTGTCCAATCAATAATTTTGCCCCTGTTAAAAAAAAAGTTTTCCAAATCAAACTGTACATCATTAATTTTGTGATAACCGTCGTCCTTGTAATGCTGTAGTCCGTAGCTGTATGGTTCCGTCTTTTTCTTTTTCCGTGTCTGTGTCCATATTTTTTATCTTGGTAGCTAGGTATGTCTTGCTGACAACTAAAATTTTATTTGTAGCGTGGGCTGTTTCTCAATTTGATCGTATTTTTCATTTTTACAGTAAAAACTTGACTGATAAAGGGAATTAATTGAGTTTTGTTGAAGCTGCTTATTTAAGGTAAGCTGCTTATTTACAGGCAAGCGAAACCTGTATTTTCGAACAAGATATTTTACAGCAAAACGGGTTTTAGGTAGAAAGAGGTTGCTTTTGGTTTATTTTACTCTGATCCACAGAAAACTAAGCTAAAAATAAAGAAAAATAGAAAAAAGGGAAAAGAAAACAAAAGAAAAAAAGTTGAAAAACAATAGAAAAAAAAGTTGAAAAACAAAAGAAAAAAGGACAAAATTGAAAAAACAAAAGAAAAAAAGAAATAAATTCTGAAAAAGTTTTGCACCCAAAATTTACTTTTTCAGAATTTTTTTCTATTTTTCTTTTGTTTTTTTTCAATTTTTTTCTATTGTTTTTTAATTTTTTCTTTTGTTTCTTTTCCCTTTTTTCTATTTTTCTATATGTTTAGCTTGTGTTTTCTGTGGATCAGAGTAAAGTAAAAAAGGAAAAAAGGGAAAAGAAACAAGGGAGAAGAAGGGAAAAGAAACCAAAGAAAAATTAAAAAACAAAGAAAAAATAGAAAAAAACAATAGAAAAAAAGAAAAAAATTTAAAAAACAAAAGAAAAATAGAAAAAAATTCTGAAAAAGTAAATTTTGCGCGCAAAAGGAAAAAAGGGAAAAGAAAAAAGGGAGAAGAAGGGAAAAGAAACAAAAGAAAAATTAAAAAACAAAGAAAAAATAGAAAAAAATAGAAAAAAAAATTTAAAAAACAAAAGAAAAATAGAAAAAATTCTGAAAAAGTAAATTTTGCGCGCAAAATTTACTTTTTCAGAATTTTTTCTATTTTTCTTTTGTTTTTAAATTTTTTTTTCTTTTTTTCTATTTTTTTCTATTTTTTCTTTGTTTTTTAATTTTTCTTTTGTTTCTTTTCCCTTCTTCTCCCTTTTTTCTTTTCCCTTTTTTCCTTTTGCGCGCAAAATTTACTTTTTCAGAATTTTTTTCTATTTTTCTTTTGTTTTTTAAATTTTTTTCTTTTTTTCTATTGTTTTTTTTCTATTTTTTCTTTGTTTTTTAATTTTTCTTTGGTTTCTTTTCCCTTCTTCTCCCTTGTTTCTTTTCCCTTTTTTCCTTTTTTACTTTACTCTGATCCACAGAAAACACAAGCTAAACATATAGAAAAATAGAAAAAAGGGAAAAGAAACAAAAGAAAAAATTAAAAAACAATAGAAAAAAATTGAAAAAAAAACAAAAGAAAAATAGAAAAAAATTCTGAAAAAGTAAATTTTGGGTGCAAAACTTTTTCAGAATTTATTTCTTTTTTTCTTTTGTTTTTTCAATTTTGTCCTTTTTTCTTTTGTTTTTCAACTTTTTTTTCTATTGTTTTTCAACTTTTTTTCTTTTGTTTTCTTTTCCCTTTTTTCTATTTTTCTTTATTTTTAGCTTAGTTTTCTGTGGATCAGAGTAAAATAAACCAAAAGCAACCTCTTTCTACCTAAAACCCGTTTTGCTGTAAAATATCTTGTTCGAAAATACAGGTTTCGCTTGCCTGTAAATAAGCAGCTTACCTTAAATAAGCAGCTTCAACAAAACTCAATTAATTCCCTTTATCAGTCAAGTTTTTACTGTAAAAATGAAAAATACGATCAAATTGAGAAACAGCCCACGCTACAAATAAAATTTTAGTTGTCAGCAAGACATACCTAGCTACCAAGATAAAAAATATGGACACAGACACGGAAAAAGAAAAAGACGGAACCATACAGCTACGGACTACAGCATTACAAGGACGACGGTTATCACAAAATTAATGATGTACAGTTTGATTTGGAAAACTTTTTTTTTAACAGGGGCAAAATTATTGATTGGACAAACTTTAAAAGAAGAATCGTGATTACATTTTGTAAAATTTGGTTTATTTTTGGATGCAGTAACACAGATGGTGAAATATCAATGAGAGGTTTTATAACAAAAAATCGTATTCTGATGTATATAAAATTATTAATGAATGTGTGAAAGAATTGTTCACAAAACTGCCGGAGCATGAAGGTGGAGGGTCAGGATGGAAGTTTACATCAGTTGAAGGTCCAAATCAAGCCCATCAGTTATATCTTGAGATTTTATTCACAAAGCTCAGAGCAAGAGTACTAAAAATTGTATATGAAAAAATGACCAAATATTAGGATTCCATGTCCAAAAGTTCGGATTTCAAGGTTTTAGCCTTCTGTATAGAGTAAACAACGGGTTACATTTAGTTTAAATGAATGGAAATGTTTCGTAATTGGATATATATGTAGCTTTTTCCTACATTATACCACAATTTTATTTAATTATGGAAGTAAATTTTATTACGTTAAAAGATTTAAAAATAATTATGTTTAAAATGTTATGATTTATAATTAGAGATTTGAGTCTTATTTGTGGAGTGTAAACAGGCAACAGTTAGTTTAAGGAAGTGTAAAATTGGTTTATTCATAAATATATGTTTCTCGTTTCTTCAGTAAACAGGTTCACTTATTTGGTTGTAGCTCTATTTAGCCTTGAAATCATAAGTTAATATAGCAGTTCTGGCTTTCCTTATCATATATGTAAAATCAGAGAACAAATAAAGAAAAGTGAATATTAATAGTTTTTTTATTTTATAATAGCACAAGTTTTTTTTTTTTTGTATAAAAAGTGTTTCTAAGGGGGAACGATCAGAGAGTAAGCTGTGTTTATAGAATAAGGAGTATATCACATCATTATATGTATGATTTTTTTTAATTTGTGCCTAAATTTAGAATAAATACATAAAAAAAATCATCATAATTGAATTAATATATATTTTATGTAAAGGTGGCACAAAAATGTAGTGTAGCTATAAATATAAAAGTTAATGTGTTTTATCCTTTTATTATTTTATTTCGAAATTCACAAGATTTATAATCACAGGGTTGAGCTATATCTATGAAAGTAAAGACAATATGTCAGGGTTCTAAGCCTTAAGGTTCAGAATTAGTTTTGTACAGATATGTGTAAAACATTATTTTAATTAAATAAAACCATACTATATTTTAATTCTTATAACTATTTCAAGATAACACCGATTTTTTCGTTGCTATCTTTATTTTATCTTGAAAATAAGTAGTAAGTTTTGAGTTTTTACTATCTTATATAAAAATCAAAATGAATGAGAATATGATGGACGAGTTGTATCTACAAAGTGTCATGGGATTATATATGGGCAAATTTCAGATCTAGTGGTTTTAGCATTATGTGTAGAGTAACAATCGGTAAAATTAAAGTTTGAATAAATAAAACCAATTTTATAGTTAAATGTAAGTAGCGATTTTATTAACTTAATGGTAGCTCTGATTTAGTACTACCTAAATAAAGGTCTTAAAACCAGTATATATTGTATGTTTTAGCTTCATTATTATATTTTTTATGGTTCAAAATCAGTTTATTAACACGTTAGTTTGAAATAAAAAAAACATGTTAAATATAATATTTAGGCAAATATTTTTTTCCATTTTTTGCATATATAAGGCTTTTACTCTATTTAAAGGTAGCACTGATTCGGTGACACCAGCATTTGTATCTTAGACACAAGTGTTTATTGGATTTTTCTTCATTATTTGTAAGCAAAAACAAATAGGTTTGACATTTTCTATATTAACCTATAACTATAAAGTACAAACAGTATAATTGTAGCATACAGATAAAAATCCTTTTCAATTTCACATATATGAAGCTAATTATGTGCTACCTAAATATAGGTTTTAAACCAGTGTTTATTGTATTTGTAGTTAAAAGCCTTTTCCCTTTATATATATTTACACTGATTGGATGCTACCTTCAAATTTTGTATACTCTAAGAGTTTATTGCATTTTCGGTTTTACTATTTTGTAAAGTAACACTTATTTGATGCTATCTTTATTTCTTTTTTCTAGCTTCATTAATTACAAGACTTATATTTGTATATCAATATATATACACATTCCATTGATTTCATCTATAATTATCATTAGTAAAGCATGAAATGTTTTGCTACAACATTTATAAATTGTATGTATTTAAAATGCTTTTAATTTGTTTAATTTAAACTGTTTGTTACAAATTTCTTTTAAATAAAAGTTATTTCTATAAATAGCTATGAATACATTAAAAAAATAAATAAATAACAAATCCATGTGGTTTACAAGATATTAGTTGTACACCTCTTAGCGTTACCAGAAAACACTACGAGGAGGTGGGTGTACGTCGTTTTCCACACACATACACATGGTTTACGGGTCTTTTAGTCAACCGCGCCAGTGACCTTCACTCAAACCACACTTTTCGAAGGAGTAGCCAAAGTAAATACCTTAACTTCTCAATCTGATAAGTCTCACATTCACACATACATTCATACAATTTATTCATTAAGAACAATTTTAACAATATTTACAAAATTATGGGGTATCAATATGTTATTTAAAGAAGATTCATAATGCATACCATAATCATGCATAACCTCCTTAGCTTTATTCAGTATATTTATACTGTTTGGTACAGAATATCTTGTATAACTTGTACAAAACCATCTTTCTTAGCTTTCTGCAATGCTCTTTTAAATCGTCTTTTTCTGTACGAATACACTTGTACTCAATTTCTCCATACTTTCATAGTATGTGTTTTTTTCCAGTACACAAAAGATATGTTTTAAGTCCATATCATCAGGCATAACAGCAACCTTAGGCATTTGATCAACTAACGTTTCAATAGTTTTTGATTATTTGCCAACACTTTATGTAAGGAGTGAGTCAACTTAAGGTTTTCTCTTTTAATTTTATACTCTCCATACTTGCGAATTGATGGTAGGATTTCTTCAAACACCCAATCTTGAAAGCGTTTAGCTATTTTCATCTTAGACGATATAATTAAGGAATATAAACCTGGTTCATTTATGAATACGGTTCTTTCTTGAAAATTATAGGGTAAAACGGAACTAGTTCCATTTATATCCTTACGCAACTTTTTATATTTCTCCTTAACTAGATCATTTATTGCTTTTCGCGGTCTTTTGTATTCTAGAATCTCTGATATATCATTAGCCTTAACCATGGATTGTTTTCACGATCAAATAATACAGCTACGGGCTTATTATCAAACATGTAACACTGCAGTGCAGACATAGTGAAGTCGTTTATTTTTCTATTTACTTTCAATATTAATTGAATATTACAAAATAGCATACAGATTTAAATATCCGGAAAAACCGAAATTGTGAATAAGCTGTTCACTCGGCAAAAGTTCACCAAACAATGAAGTACGTGGTTAACCGAGCTGCTTATATACTCGATGAAGAGTGGTGGAAAACCTGCGCGTACACAATTCTATGTTTTATTTTAAACATTTCTTGTGAAGATTCGTCAATAATAAGGGGCACGCTCAACAAACCACTTTTATAAATGCTGAAGCGCAACTGCGCGTGCAAAAATAAGGGAAAGTGCTGCACATACACAGTAATATGATAAATTTGAATTTTTTGACAATTTTCTGAATAATGTATCTAAACTGATTATTAACACATCTTACATTAATGTCACATTTATATTCATTTAGTGGATTGAACTTAAAATATTAGCTTTACATATATGTGATACAAATGATTTTTTAAACATCAAAACGACGTTTGCTTGACTAAAAGACAAATGTTCAAAACAATAATAAAATTAAATACAGAACTAATTAGGTTAAAATTTACTCATAAAAGACATTATTAAAATAGTACATTATGGTAGCGACAAAACGGTGGTCCAATATCTGGCTAAAATAGAAATTCCTATATCACCATTCAATTAGTAACAAAAGTTTTGTTAAGAATTCACATAGATAAAAAATGTATTTATTGGTTTGGCCTTAATACATTACTTAAAAGTGTTGTTTAAAAACCTATAGCAAAATTTTACATATAGATAAAGAACATCAAGGGTAGCACCAAAATGGTGCTATCTTTAAGTAGTAACATTTAAATGGGTTAAGCTCAATTAAAAGTTTCAAATAAAGTTTAAGTTTAAAACTAAAAATTGTTGTTTAAAAACCTATTGCAAAATTTTTACATATGAATTTAGTACATAAAAAGTAGCACCAAATTGGTGATATCTTTAAGTAGCAACATTTAAATGGGTTGAGCCCAATTAGAAGTTTCCGAATCACGTTTAAGGTTAAAACTAACGATTTGTTAGAAATTCACGCAGATAAAAACATATTTGATCGTTTGACTTTAAAGCAATACTTAAACGTGTTGTTTAAAAAACCTGAAGCAAAATTTTGCATATAAAAATACTACATCAAAGATAGCACTAAAACAGTGCTACCTTTAAGTAGCAACATTTAATAAATGCGTTAAGCTCAATTAGGAGTTTTCCGAATCAACTTTAATGGTAAAACTAAAGTTTTGTTAAGAATTTATACATACATAAACATATCTAGTAGTTTCACATTAAACCAAAACTTAAAAGTGTTGCTTAAAAACCTAAAGAAAGTTTATCTAATAAAATTCAATACAAAGTAATACATCAAAGGAACCACAAAAACGATGCTACCTGTAACTATGGGTTTAATCCAGTTAGCAGTCTCTAAATTACCTTAATCGTTAAAACTAAGGTTTTGTTAAGAATTTACATATATACACACATCTACGGTAGTCTGTCCTTAAACCAATAATTAATAGTGTTCCTTGAAAACCTATAGAATTTTTCCATACACCAATCTATAAAATTAGTAAATCAAAGGTAGCACCAAAACGGTGCTACCTTTAATTATAACTATATGTACACACATACCATGTCTGACGATAATTGGATCAACCACTTCTGAGATGTGCGATATTTAAGTTTTGCCCCTTAATATTTTTTGGATGCACACGCCACGCAATGGTAAACAATTAATGTTTATTCATACCAGCCTACATACCAAATAAGAAGTTAATTGGTCTAGCAACTCATGAGATATACAATATTTAAATTTTGCCCCTTCATTTTTTGATGCAAGCCGCCACGCAATGGTAAACAATTAATGTTTACTCATACCAACCTACATACCAAGTAAGAAGTTAATCGGTCCAGCTACTCTTGAGATATACAATATTTAAGTTTTGCCCCTTCATTTTATGGAGGCACCCCGCCACGCAATGGTTAACAATTAATGTTTACTCATACACATCTACATACCAAGTAAGAAGTTAATCGGTCCTGCTACTCCTGAGAAATACAATATTTAAATTTTGCCCCTTCAATTTTTTAATGCATTCCGCCACGCAATGATAAACTTTTATTGTTTACTCATACCAACCTACACACCAAGTAAGAAGTTAATCGGTCCAGCCACTCCTGATATATACAAGATTTAAATTTTGCCCCTTCATTTTTTTGGATGCACCCCGCAATGCAATTGTAAGCAATTATTGTTTATTTATACAAACCTACATACCAACTAACAAGTTTATCGGTTCAGCCAATCCTGAGATATACAGAATTTAAGTTTTGCCCCTTCATTTTTTTGATGCACCCCGCCACGCAATGGTAAACAATTAATGTTTACTCATACACACATACATACCAAGTACGAAGTTTATCAGTCCAACCAATCCTGAGATATACAATATTTAGGTTTTGCCCCTGCATTTTTTTTATGCAACCCGCCAAGCAATGGTAAACATTTAATGTTTATTCAAACCAACCTATATACCAAGTAAGAAGTTAATCGGTCCAGCCACTCCTGAAATATAAAATATTTATGTTTTGCCCCTTCATTTTTTGGATGCACCCCGCCACACAATGGTAAACAATTAATATTTACTCATACACACCTACATACCAAATAAGAAGTTTATCGGTCCAACCACTCCTGAGATATACAGTATTTAAGTTTTGCCCCTTCATTTATTGGATGCACCCCTCACGCAATGGTAAACAATTAATGTTTACTCATACACACCTACATACCAAGTAAGAAGTGAATCGGTCCAGCCACTCCTGAGATATACAATATTTAAGTTTTGCCCCTTCATTTTTTTAATGCACCCGCCATGCAATTGAAAAAATTAAAGTTTATTTATACACACCTACATACCAACTAACAGG
>JAQYXR010000671.1:0-37651 GCA_030545055.2 Neoaliturus tenellus
GACCATTCTAATCCCCCCCAAAAAAAAGAATCAATGTAAGTATTTTTTCGTTAAAAAGCCTAGAAAAGGTGAAAGATGTAGTAACTTGACCAATGGCCTGTATTGTATAATTCATAACAAAAGTTCCGAGAAGAAAGAACATGTTGAGAAAACGAATCCAAGTAAAGATCAAAAGACAATTAGAGACATGCAAATCAACATCCAAGAACTAAATTCAAAAATTGAACACCTAATGAAAAAGATTGACGATGACAGTACGGAAAAAAATGATCTTCGAAAAAAAATTCTTGAATTGGAAAATGAAATATCAAAATTGAAATCTACCAAATCTAAAACAAGCAATGAAAACGTAAAGAAACTTAATAAGTTAAACAAAAAATCTCATCTACAATTTGATTGAAATCAGTGAAGAAGGTATTGCTAAATTGCAAGCAGAGGACAAGTATGTTCTAGCAAAATTACCAAAATCTTTTGAGAGACCACATGGAAATCATTGCTACAAACTGGCATTCAATAACGAATCCAAAATGTTTGAATTTGTAAGATCGTAAAGAAAATCACACATTTGTAGTATAAAATCATTAGAAGTAATAAAAACAATAAAAAACAAAAAAAAATAAATAAAAACAAAAAAACAAAAAAAAAAACTGTCGTGTGAGTGGTTCTTTGATTTTTTAGTGATAATGTGTTTACACTATTATCACTATTGATCAATGCCTACCTCACGCCTGATGAGACCCAACAAGGTCGAAACAGTTTTTTTTAATACTATCGGGGTAGGTAAGTTGGGGGGGGGGTGTATTTGCTGTAGGTAATTGGTAGGGGTACATAGGTTAGAGTGGGGAGGGATGTATAAAGAGGGGAAGACATGTTGACTGTATCATTTCGTTACAGACTGCCTGTGCTGCACACTTGACTTTTGTTAAGGAGGAGTAGAGCTTTTAAAGAAGAATTTGTTGTAATTAGTGCCGCAAAAGTGATTATTGTGATTGAAGATGTTATTTATACAAATCAAGAAAGAAGAATTAAGCTGTATGTAGTAGAAATGTAATTTATAAAAACTAAAGTACCCAAGTTTATATTAACTGAAATGGATTTTAAGGACGGTTTGTGTGATTATTTATGTGACTTGTGTGGAGACTTATTCAAAGATGAAATTTTATACGAAATCCACAAGGAGTGTTTTCATAGCAGAGAAGAGATAGTGTCGCCTATGGAAGTAGATGAAATTCCTCCAACAACCTCACAAGTCGACATTTCGATGCATCAAACTTCAATTCCTGAAAGTGGCTGTCAAGAAAATCATAGAGCTCATTATATTTGTGATTCTTGTGGCGAAATATATGAAGATGACATTTTATATGACATACATAAAGAGTTGTACCATAAAAATGAAGATTTATCAAAATCAGTTAAAATAGATGGGACTCATAACACAAGATCTAATAGTCACAGCGACTCAAATATTCTTGGTCACAACAAAATAGGTGGTGGTTCACTCGAAAATTGTAAACAAATGGGGGGCCACAAAAAACCTGTTATCGAATCCTTTGCTGAATCACTTGATGGAGCTGTTGTTAGACATTATAGAATTAGGAATGTAAACGATTCTCAATTGGAAACCTTTTTATCAAATAGTCTTAAAATCATAAGTAATACCTTGCAGAATGAACTCAAACGATTAAACTGCGTGAAATTTAATGTTGTCTTGGATTCAACGTTTAGCAATGTTGATGGTGAGACATCACAGAGAGGATTTATTGCTAGGAGTAGATCAATAATAAAATCCTCAAATCTCGATGATGTTGTGCAGGAATGTCTTCAAGAATTGATAATTAAATTGACTGAACATGAATCACGAGGCTCTGGTTGGTCTTTGCAAACGATTAATTCAATGGACGTAAGAGTTCATAAACAAGGGTATGGGGATAGAGGAAGTAGTTACATCCCACTACCACAAAAGATTTTAAATACTAAGGCTTGTATCAATGTACAGAATATTGATAATGAGTGTTTCAAATATGCAATGTTGACAAAGTTTCTACTAAAGGAGCCAAATATTCAAAAGTATGTAAATAAGTTTTCACAAGTTTCTAACAGATATATTTTTACAGGGATAACCTACCCCGTTGGGTTGAAGGATATTAAAATCTTTGAAAAAAATAATGTAGGTGTATCCGTCAACGTTTATGGTTTGGATGACAGACAAAATGTTTATCCATTAAAGGTTGTTGACAAGGAACTAAGGGATCACACGGATTTGCTTTTACTTAAAGATGGTGATGTTTCTCATTATGTTTATATAAAGAATTTCGCAAGTCTTGTTTCACGTCAGCTTTGAAGAAAGAATCGACATGCTCTCAATGTTTGTAAGCGGTGTCTTTGTTATGCAAGTAAATCAAACAATCGTGTTGGCATTGATTGGATGTCTGAACATTTAAGAATATGTGGGAAACACCCACACGTACGGATTGATTTGCCTTCACCGAATAGAGCAAATCTGTTGTTTAATAAAGTTAGTCATCAGTATAGAATACCCATAGTTATATATGCAGATTTTGAAGCAACGTTGATCTCAATTGATAACACTGATGATACCACTACTAGCTCCCGAATAAAATATCAGAAACATGAGGCAAACAGTTATGCACTTCTTTTGAAGTCAACTTTATCTGAAGAACATTTAGAATACTATGGCCTTCCGTCGAAGCCTAAAGTATACAGAGGTCAAGAAGCTGTTAAACATTTTATTGATGATTTATATGATATAGCCAAAAAGGTTGAAGACCTATATGGCTATATTGTTCCAATGGAGGACCTAAATGATGAAGACATGCAAAAATATAATTCAGCAACAACTTGTTATTTGTGTCAGAATCCGTTCACTGATTCAAATCCAAAAGTGCGTGATCATGATCATTTAACAGGATTATATAGAGGGGCAGCGTGCAACGCTTGTAATATTAATTACAAATTACCCAAATTTATTCCAGTCATTCTGCATAATCTTCAGAAGTATGACTCTCACATGATAATTCCAGAGCTTGGAAGGGATGATGGTTCTATTGACGTATTAGCAACGACAAATGAAAGTTTTATCAGTTTTAGCAAAAAAGTTGGAAAAATGAAACTGAAATTTATAGATTCTTTTAAATTTATGTCATCTAGTTTACTCAAGTTAACAGAAAATCTTCAAAGAAGTGATTTAATAGAGACAAGTAAACTCGTTCCTGAAGATAAATTGGATTTAGTTATAAGAAAGGGAGTATTTTGTTATGATTACATTGATTCAATCGAGAAATTTAGTGAAACATCACTACCATCTATTGATAAATTTTATAGTAGACTTAATGAAGAAGAAATTGATCCAAAAGATTATGAACATGCATGTCATGTATGGGAGGAATTAAAATTCAAAGATCTAGGAGAGTATAACGATTTTTATGTCAAACTCGATGTGACACTGCTGTGTGATGTTATGGAGGAGTTCCGTAGTACATGTTTCAAAGCCTACGGTCTTGATCCCTTATACTATTGCACTGCACCTGGTCTTGCATGGCAAGCTATGTTAAAAGAAACTAAATGTAATCTACAATTATTAACAGATGTTGACATGCTTCTTATGATTGAATCTGGAATTCGTGGCGGTATAACACAAAGTGTAACAAGGAATGTTAAAGCAAATAACAAATACCTGCCTGATTACGACCCTAATAAAGAATCTGTATTTATTGGCTATTTTGATGCCAATAATTTGTATGGTTGGGCGATGTCCAAACCACTTCCGTATGGTGATTTCCAATGGATAAATCCTACAGATATTGGTGATATCCTTGAAATTCCAAGTGATGGAGAGTACGGTTACTTTTTAGAGTGCGATATAGAATATGATGAGAGATTACATGATCTTCATTATGACCTTCCATTGCTACCTAGATCAGAAATACCACCAGGTAAAAAACATAAAAAACTAATGACAACTCTCTCACACAAAGAAAAGTATGTAGCTCACTACTGGGTGATCCAACAAGCAATAAGAATGGGTCTCAAAGTCACTAGAATACATAGGGCTATCCAGTTTAAACAGTCCTGCTGGTTAAAACCATATATTGATTCTAATACCATCAGAAGAATGAATGCTAAATCGAACTTTCAAAAAGACTTTTTCAAGCTTATGAACAATGCAATATTTGGAAAAACACTTGAAAACAAAAGGAAGCATAAAAATGTTAAACTCGTAACAGATGCACGAAAATTAGAAAGATTAGTTGCAAAGCCAAATTTCAACACATCTGTTATAATAAATGATAGTTTAGTGGCTGTATGTATGGACAAAACATGTGTAAAAATTCACAGACCATTATATGTTGGAATGAGTATTTTAGACATATCAAAGACTCACATGTATGAGTTTCACTATAATAAAATGGTAAAGTTTTATGGAAGACATAGAATAGGTATTTGCTACATGGACACAGACTCTTACATTTATTGGATAAAAACTAATGATATGTATTATGATTTAAAACACTTTCCCTACAGTAATGATTTTGATTTTTCGGATTATCCTAACACTCATCCACTCTATGACAACGGAATCAACAAAAAGGTCCTCGGGAAGTTTAAAGATGAGGCAAATGGCGAACTTTTAAAGGAAATAATTGCACTGGCATCAAAAATGTATGCAATTGATTTTCTGAAATTTACTTGCATTAAAAAGGCTAAAGGAATCAAACAGATATACGTAAAGAAAAAGATAAAATTTGATCACTATAAAAAATGTTTACAGGAACATGTAACTTACACTGCCACTTTTAATACGATACGAAGTTTCAACCACCAACTCTTCAGTGTGAGGGAAACAAAAAAATCACTTGCACCTTTTGATGATAAACGTAAAATCTTACCAGATGGGATTCACACTCTACCATACGGTCACTATGACTTGACAGGGATGATTAATTGATGATATAATTTGGTGTTTACTAAGATCTATAACAGTGTTATGGTTTCGCTTAAATGGAACAGTTCTAACCCTCATTAACATGCATGAAGAAAAGAAAAATATAATTAATGAACTGCATGCACCTGCAAGGAAAAACTTTCCTAGACGAAACACTGTATTGAAAGGTTTAAATGACTTGTACCAAGCAGATCTTGTAGAAATGAAACAGTATAGCAAAATAAATAAAAACTATAAGTATATATTAACATTAATTGACTGTTTCACTAAAGTTGCTTATACATGTCCTTTGAAGGACAAAAAAGCAAAGACTGTGTCTTATGCGATGGAAAATTTAATTAAAACTAATAATATTAAGATGAAGCATCTCCAAACCGATGATGGAAAGGAATTCTTTAATCATATATTTGCTAGCTTGATGAAATGCAATGGTATCAACCATTACTCAACAAAGAGTGAAAAGAAAGCATCGATTGTGGAGAGATTTAATAGAACACTGAAGACATCCATGTTTAAACAATTTTCTCTCAGGGGAAGCTATGTATGGTTTGACATTCTTTCAGATCTAACAAAATTATATAACAACAGGTTTCACAGAACTATAGGTATGAAACCTAATCAAGTCAACAAAGATAATGAAAAACTAGTTTTGAACCGGATAAGAAAAAACACAACACCAACCAGTGAGAAGTGTCTACCTAAAAAATTTTATATTGGAGATAAAGTTAGAATAAGCAAGTACAAAAAAATTTTTGTCAAGGGCTATCTTCCGAATTGGACAAACGAAGTGTTTGAGGTTTACAGAGTGCAACCTACAACACCTGAGACCTACATTCTGAAGGACAATAAAGGAGAAATATTGCTAGGCAGTTTCTACGGACATGAAATGTTGAAATCAAAAACTGGAGATATATATCTCGTAGAAAAGATTTTAAAAAGGCAAAAAGATAAAGTTTATGTTAGGTGGTTAGGTTTTGATAAAACGGCCGATTCTTGGGTATCTAAAAAGGACTTACTCTAATTTAAAACGTTATTCTTACGTTGATGTTCTTGAGAAGTTGATCAACGAACAATTCTGCAATGAGTTTTAAAACCATTTATCAAAAAAATAAGTTTAAAATTCTAAATATTGATAATTTAACTGTTGATAAATTTAAATCTTCAGATTACAGTAGACATGGAAGGTTATTTCCAGACTCCATCAGATGTATAATTTCAGGTCCATCTAACTGTGGAAAAACAAACGTTGTTTTTAACCTCCTTACTCAGTCAAATGGTCTACACTTCAACAACGTATACATATTTTCGAAGTCTCTTCATCAACCTAAGTACCAGTTATTAGAAAAGGTTTTAAATGATGCAGGAGAAGTGAAATACTTTAAATACAGTTCAAGTGAAGCTGTTATTGAACCTGACAAAGCTATTCCCTATTCAGTTTTTATCTTTGATGATGTATCTTCTGAAAATCAAAATACTATTTCAAAATATTTTGCCATGGGTAGGCATAATAATATTGATACGATATATATTGGTCAGACATACAGTAAAATACCAAAACAGTTAATAAGAGATAATGTCAATTTAATTGTAATTTTCAAACAGGATGAATTAAACTTGAAACATATATACAACGACCATGTTGGTTGTGACATGACGTTCAATATGTTTAAGGATTTATGTTGCAAAGCATGGAGTGAAAAGTATGGATTCGTGGCCATAAGCAAAGATCATCGTCTTCAAAACGGGAGGTACAGAATTGGGTTTGATCAATATATCTTACTATGAAAGCTCTGTAACCTCATTAGGTTACCTGATATCGCCAAGACAACATGGGTGATCAAAAGGATTTGATCGAGGAAATAAAACTTCTTAGCGACTCTGTTCGAAAAAAATCTAGATATTTGAAGGCTGGGATACAAGAACGCGAAAGGTATTTAGAAAATACTTTTAAGCCAGTGGTTACCCCATTGAAAGAAATATCTAAAAAACTGGATCCTTCAATTACAGGTAAAAAAAATCTTCCAAAAATTTTACCACTAGATCAGAAAATTTCTGTTGATAACATTAATTCCTATGACGAAGATGATGTAAACATCAACACAATCTTTGATAAAGATGAAGCCGATGATTACGTAGACGACGAAGATAGTGTGACGAGATCACAATCTGTTGATAGTGAAGTTGAAACCAATGTAACGAGTTTGAAAGGATCGCAATCTGATGAAAGTGTGATTGAAGTTGATAACACAGATTCTGAGGTAACAGGATTCAATAATATTTCTGAAAATAATATAAGTACATTAGCAAATGACATAGGAAATAAGGGAGCTTTGACGAGAAAATACATAATGAAAATGCTTAAAGGTCCAACATCAAAAAGAAAATATCATGTGTATGGTGCAAGAGTAGAAAATGGTGAGATTTTAATTGGAGACAGTGTTATATCTATAGATGATCATGATAATGTTACAATTAAGGGAATAACGTATACAGGAACACCTGGGTTGTTTGAATTGATTTTTAAAGCTTCACCTGTAAAATATGCACCAAAAGATCTTAAAACTTTCAAGAAAATTGTAAAAACAACGAACACTCATAGGAAAAATTATTCCGCTTTGGCACCGATATATCGTAACAAATCTAGGAAGTATGAAAAAGTGATAGCCAAATTGTTCCCACCTCGAAATGCAAAATCAGGACATGGTATGTCAATGAAGAATATGTATGAAACAAATATAATTTATTACAATGATGCAAATAAATTAGTGAACAGACTTCGATTGCTTCAAGAAGCCAAACAAGCAGGTCATACAGGAGTTGACAATGAAATTATAGCTCTTACTCACGAGCTTAGAAATCAAGGGTATATAGATTAGATCCTTTTTTGGAGATAGTCAGTATTGTTTAAGTAGTGACACTAGTTCTATATGCTGTATACACGGTTGTGTATATAAGGAAGACTGCATTTTAGAATGGTCAGTTGTAAACACGTGTCACTTAAGAAAGGAGGAGGTATCACTTCATCCTTGATATCGGCAGGAGAATCCTTAATTCGTAAAATTCCTGTTGGAAAAATAATTAACACTGCAATTGACGCTTTGCCGATTGAGCTTCATTTGCCTGGTGGGTATCAGTATTGTGGACCAGGGACAAAACTTAATGAACGATTGAAACGGGGAGACAAAGGAATAAATCAACTTGATCAAGCTTGCAAAGATCACGATATTGCATACTCAAAATATACTGATTCCTTTCACAGGACAATAGCAGACCGAGTATTAGCTGATAAAGCCTGGGAAAGAGTTAGAGCTAAGGATTCAAGTTTTAGTGAAAGGGCTGCAGCTTTAGCAGTAACAGCGGCAATGAAAGCCAAAACAGCAACAGGAGGTGGTAACAGAAAAAGGAAATCTAATTCAAAGACGAATAAGAAACGTGGAGGAGCAATTAAAAAAAGAAAATGTAATAAGAAAAAAAAAGTTTCGAAAAATCCATCTGTTTGGACAATGGTAAAATCTGGAAAAGGTCTTTATCTCAGGCCTTATCGAAATGTCTTTTAAAAAACCACAAACTAGTAATTCCAAATAAAGCTCTGTCCAATGAAGAGTTGACCATCTATGCAGAGTGTTTAAAAATACCCTTCTTCAGAGGAGTTTTTATGCGGGATAACCTTCCAAGAAGAATGTGGATTAATGAAACTGGAATTGTGAATCTTGACAATGAAAATGGACCAGGAACTCATTGGGTTTGTTACAAAAAACTAAATAACATTGTATATTATTTCGATAGCTTTGGAAATTTACCTCCACCTTTAGAACTTCAAAAGTACTTTACTGGAGTAGAAAAAATAATGTATAATTTTGATAGACTTCAACGTTATAACACATCCGTGTGTGGGCATTTATGTTTGGAGTTTTTAGCGACAAGCGTTAGTATGCTTTGAGATGTCATCATACACAGTTTCAATTGACGGAACATCGTCTCATTTGCGAACAACCCTTTTTCCTGCTTTAAACTTACAAAATGGAAAAGTTTGGGAAGTAGCTCTTTTGGATTTTACATCATACAACTCTATTCCAAATATAACTGAAGGTGTAAATAACAAAATTCATTTTTATAAGGAAATAGATGAACATGGAAAATTAAAATCAATGGAAACTGTTAGTTTAGATACAGGTTCTTATGAAGTAGAATCTATCAACGAAGAATTACAAAGGAAAATTGGTAAAGACAACATTGAAGTTAAAGCCAACAACAGTTTGCTACGAACAGAAATAAAATCAAAATACTACATAGATTTTACACAACAACATAGTATTGGATCATTGCTAGGGTTTCCTTCATCGACTAATATTCTTGAACCTAACAAATTCCATGTAGGTCTTGAACCTGTTAAGATAATGAAAGTTACTACAATCAATATAACATGCAACATAGTTCATGGATCATACAAAAATGGATTTAACCAGCATATACTACATACATTTTATCCAACCGTACCCCCTGGTTTTAAAATTGTAGAGAAGCCACATAACCTGGTGTACTTGCCTTTAAATACCACTTATATTTCGGACGTAGAGGTGAACATATTAGATCAAGACGAAGTACCTGTCAACTTCAGAGGTGAAGATATTTCATTAAGACTTCACATAAGAGCATCTATATAGATCATTTGTGATGGGGTTAAGCTTTATAAGAGGAAGATCATCAGGAGAGAATATCATTTCATCAGTGACTCGCAAGCGGTTAACAAGTGAAAACGTTAGATTCCTTCAAGAGCTTGGATTTACCGTGAAAGACTATGAGTATACTGGACATTCGCCAGGGACCAATTTTCGACGAGACGCTATGGGAAAAAGAATATCACACACACCATCCCTACGCTTCATCAAAATTGGAAAATAATGATGAAATACGTATACCAATCCAACAACAGGATGCGTATACCCTACCATGTGAGAGTTACTTATATATTGAAGGTAGGGTGGTGAAAAAAGATGGATCCACAGCATCAACCATTCCATTTGTAAATAACCCAATGGCATTCCTATTTGAAGAGATACGCTATGAAATATCTGGAATTACAGTTGATTCTACAAAGAAAGTTGGTGTTTCTAGCACACTAAAAGGTCTTGTATCTTTGTCTCCAAATGAAACCAACAGTCTTAAAACTTCCGGTTGGGTGATTCCGGCAAAAAACAATATTACACCTTCTAATGGTTATTTTGATTTTTGTATACCATTGTGGATGCTATTAGGGTTTGCTGAGGATTACAGAAGAATAATAATTAATGTAAAACATGAATTGGTATTGTTACGAACATCCACAAACAACGATTTAATTGTTGCCCCAACAGGTACAACAATAGATAAATTGGAATGGAAACTAAACTTAGAGAAGATTGTTTGGAGAGTGCCTCATTTAAAACTTGCAGATGAGCATCGGTTAACATTACTGAAACAATTGCATTCTGACAGAGAAATTGTATTACCATTTAGAAGTTGGGAAATGCATGAATTCCCTTCTTTACCAACAACTCAAAGACACTCATGGACCATAAAAACTTCAACCCAACTTGAAAAGCCACGATACATCATATTTGCATTACAAACTGGAAAGAGAAATGATATCACCCAATATGCGTGTAAATTTGATCACTGTAATGTTAAAAACGTTAAGCTATTTTTAAACTCTCAAAGTTTTCCTTACGATAACTTGAATATTTCCTTCTCTAAGAAAAGGTTTAGTTTACTTTATGATATGTATGCTAAGTTTCAGACATCATACTATGGGAAAACAAACGCCCCCTTGATGGATCCCGAAAAATTTGTGTCTGATGCACCAATAGTTGTTATCGATTGCTCGAAGCAAAATGAAGCAGTGAAATCGTCAACAGTTGATATTCGTTTGGAGCTTGAATTTGAAGATAACATCCCTGACAATACAACGGCATATTGTTTAATATTGCATGATACAATTGTCACATACACACCGCTAACAGGAATTGTAAAAAAGGTGTTGTAACTTGATCACTTCCCCCTCCTACACTGCTCTCGGTATAAAAGGAAATGGATACTAAAGTAAATCAGTTTAAGGAGAGCGTTTGCCGAGATAACATTTACTTTAAAAAATGGATTCGTTTGAAGAAGAATCAGGAGAAACATTTAGCAAGATTGTAAGTGAATTATTTTCAGATACTAATTCTTATGAAACATTCAAGACTGAAGAGAATGATGTAACAAACTTAAAACGAAAACGAGACTTTGATTATGAAAATGATAATGGTGTTGGAAAACCAAAAAAAGAAAAAGAAGATGAAAGTAAGAATGATAGTGAAAATTCAAATTCAAATTCATTGATTTCTAAAGCCTCTTCAAAGAACAAAAAGAAGGAAGAAGAATTGACACTTTTCAACATGATTTGTGAAATATTTTTGAGGATTACCTACCCACTTTCCATCTGTGCAAACAAGAATGTTGCCGTAGGAATATGCAGATTCTTAGAGTACAACCCAGGTGTAATAATAATACATGGTGGGAGAAGAATAACTCTGCTAGAAGAAACTTGGAAGTCTCTTATTAGATGTATACCATTGATCCAATGCTACCTAATAAATAAAGTTTGTGGAAAGAAGACCAGGATAAGTATTGAAGATTCCGATATAGAAGTTGAAAATGTCAAAGTCCGTGGTGAGTTCCTTGTGCGATTCAGGAATATGTCATCATATAATGATAAAATATTACTAAACAAAAATGAACTCGACATATTGATTAATGCAATACCTGTGATTGATAGATACTTGGAACAGTTAGAAATATCAAAACAAACCATTAAAGATTATTTAGTAAACACGATTGAAAATGATCAAGATACTCCTCTGCTCATTGGTTCGATGGATAATACAATACACAATAGATTACCTCAAGAAGTTTATTTGTTTCGTGTAATGAAATCTCTGACCCCCTCGCATGAGACACATATTATTGAGCCAACATGTGTATTGACCGAAGATGAATCACTGATAAAGTTATGTCATGAAGATCAACCGATCGATCTGAGTAAAGGAAGTGTATCCCTAACAAACAATTAAACTCATAGTTTGTAGTATGGAGGGAGGGGGGTATATAACTCAGTTTACAACTGTTGACAATCAGATGAATTGTAATCGTCAAGATGAGTACACGACAGTACAAGTGGGAAGATACAGCGCATTTCAGTAAAAAGGATTCTTGTATTATAGAGTTCCAAGCATTCAGAGGAGATGATAAAAAATTCATTGTGAAGGAACTAGCGATTTTAGATGTTAACTCAGGAGCTATGAACTACTTCCTTTTCAAACCTCCATTTTCTTACAATAATTTAAGTGAAAAAACTGTAAGAACCAATAACTGGCTTACTAGATATTTCCACCATATATCATGGACAGAAGGATTCACTGATTACAAAGAACTTGGGAACATATTGTGGCACTATTGTAAGGTATATAACCATGTTTTTACTAAAGGTTTAGAAAAGTGTGAATTTCTAGCATCACACATTCCTTTCAACGTTACTATTTATAATATTGAAAAAGAAAAGGATGAGACTTTTACAGGATTATGTAACAGTGTGAGATGCAAAAAACACAAGTTTTCTAACTGTGCGATGTCTAATGCATACAGTTTAAAGGCAACCTTGCGAAAATTCTCTGACAAAAAGTAGAGGGTAGTAGTGGTGGGGGAAAGCTTATAAAAGGAGTCAGTATGTGATGAATACCTCAGTACCCATTAACCACTCCTCGCAGTAACTAGCTAAACAAACAACCATGGCTGATTCCAAACTTCAGTTGCTTGTAGATCTGTTCAATCAACATTCCAAATCAAGTTTACTTCCAATCAAGAAATGTTCTGAACTAAAGGAAAAGAGACAGTACGTTATTCACTATATGAAAAAAGTGGATACTTCAGTTGGTGATGGGATCATTGCAGCACTCAGTGAGTTTCCATACAAAGAAGGGGATTTACCGAAGTTTCAAGTGTTTCTTCCAAAACGTTTTGTGACACTACTCCAGAATGAAGATGTGGAGACCATTCAAGCTGGAAAACTGTGTCTTGTCTCTCATGGACAAACAGGAAACAACTCGACCGAATTAACACTCAGTCTTCTTTAAATTGTAAATAATTTAGTTGTAGAAATATCTAATAAACGTATTGTACTTCTTTGTAGTCATTGTAGTCTTTGTAGTCATTGTAGTCTTTGTAGTCATTGTATTAAAAAATAAATAAAATTAAAAAAAATATAAAAAAATAAAAAATAAACATATTGACCTTTTATTGGTCAATATGTTTATTTTTTAAAAATTCCCCTGGATGACCTTGACCTACTAAGGTATAAATATTTCAAAAATGAATTTAGGATTTAGTCTCAAGATGAGTGTTGACAAGTTCGGACGACATGAAGAATTTGTTCATCGCAGACGGAATTATAAGCTACCCCGTGAAAACATATACTTTACTCGGAGTGGTAATTATGATATGAAAAATAAACTATTACAAAATGTTGGGTCACCAGTCATGGATAACGATGCTGTTAATCTTCGTTATGTTAGAGAACACTGCTTGACAAAAACATCACAGCCGGACAGTATTACATCGGTTGACAAGATCTGCTACGATGCTTCTAGTCACAGACTAACTAATCTAGGCGACTGTCTAAATGAAACAGATGCAGTTAACCTCCAAACTCTTAAACAAGAAATACAAAAAGCAATGAAGGATATGGAATTAAAAATTGATAAGTTGAATAATACAGTCTTCCAATATATGCACAGACGAAAAGAGACAATATCAAACAATCCTTCATCAAATAAAAATAACATATAGCTGACTTAAACACCCCCCTCCCCTTTTTGAATACTGTATAAAATGGAGTGGGTATACGCAACCAACACAGTTATGTCCACTGAGACCACAATGGATGGTATCATATCGAAAGGAATTTGTTTTAAAAAGTATGTGACGATCCATTCAAGATTTCAAACATTTAAAAATGAACAGTGCAACACTCTACCACCATCCTTACAGAAGAAGTCTTTGAGATTTGCTGAAGCAGGATTTTTTTGGAATGGTAAAAAGGATCAATGCCTTTGTTACTACTGTGGTGTTGGTTTGGAGGAATGGGGTGAAGAAGATGATCCATTTGATGCTCATGCAAAATGGTCTCCTAAATGTCCAGTCGTCCTTCTAAAAAAAGGTGAAGACTTTGTCAGTAGTAAAAGAACTGAATGCAAAAAAGTCACTTTTCCTAATCAGGAACTTAATTATAATTGTAAAGTTTGTCTTGAAAATAATTTGGAAATAGTTTTTTTGCCATGTAAACATCTCGTTGCGTGTACAGAGTGTGCTCTGGCAATAGAAATGTGTGCTGTTTGTAGGAGTCCAATAAAGTCTCTATTAAAGATTTATATTTAAGGTTGTATGGAAGGGGAAGGAGGTGGTGGGGGAAGTGAGGGTGGTTATAAATTTTATGAACTGTACTAGACATAGTCATTAGGCCATCTGATGTCTAAGTATACGCACATCTGCAGATAAAGTTATATGAAATACAAAATTAAGGAGTTATTGGTCATTGCAACTTTTACCACTTTAAACAACTTAAATTATTTCTAAAATTATCAATGCCTCAAGAAAAACCAACTCAAGTTCCAGTTGTATCATCAACCTCTGAGAGGAACATGCCGCAAGTTGGAGAAGTAAGACCTCGCATACAAACTCATTTACCACTTCAAGACCAGCTAGTTACATCTACTATTCCTCTCCATGATGCCAAAAATATTGCTTTAATTAACCGTTTATTAGGATTAGAATGATTGATCTTTGTATTTTTTTATTATTACATTCCAATCGAACTGTATATGTATTAAACTGTATTGTAAAATTGTTACTATTTTGCAAATATAAATAAATAAAAAAGAAAAAAGAAAAAAGAAAAAACCTTATATGTAAAGACTTAGTCTTTACATATAAGGTTTTTTTTAAAAATTCATATCAGTGACCTTAAACTAATTAAATTAATCAAATCCTAAGAATAAAACTAAAACTTAAGATCCAAACTTTTAGATATAAAATAGAAATTTCCTTAACTAACCCTTAACGAAGAATATAAATAAATTAATTGGAAAACTGTCGCAGCTGGATCTATGCTGAGTCAGCAGGGTTTTAAAACATTTTAAAACCTGCTGACTCAGCAAGGATCCAGCGGTGACTAGAGCACACTACTGATTTCAACCGTTTAGAAGTTAAACACTGGTTAACGAGCTGGCTCAGAATCTGTATTTTTTGTTAAATATTGTTACCAACGCTAAAGGACTCTGATATTACCATCATGTGTCCATTAGTTTTCTTTCTACACATTCAAATTAATTATTTTATTTAATATCAAATAAATCACATAGCTTAAGTTACTGAATTTAGAATTTTTAAGAAAAATAATTAGCCCGGCCCTTTCAGGTTCGTGTTGAGATTTTCCTTGACCGATAAGATGAAACACACCAAGTTTCGAAGCCGTAGCAAGTTGACAAGTAGCTTCAAAGCATTTCACGAAACACTGCAATACTTGTGGCATTGGTAGAAGACTTAGATGTTTAAGATTTGTAAGTTTTCCCTAAAACGCACTCTCGTCATTGTTTTGGTATGTTCTTATCTTAATATAACTTATTGTGTTAAAAATAAGCCTCGAACGAGTGGATTTTTTTTTCTAACCGCCGATTATTAACCGAGACAACCTTTTTAAGTAACGAAGGAAATCTGAAAGATAAATACAGACTTGATAGCTTAGTGGTTGTAGAGTTCGCCTTTGAAAGCAAACGTTGCCAGTTCTATCCTGAGGAAATATAGTAGATCTTTAAAGGTTCGTTCTAGACCCAGTCGCCATTTGTCATTAGGCTACAAATTATTGATGTTTTCTAACAACTCGTAAGCATAAAGTTGTTTAACTAGAAAGCCACTGATTTATTTAATATTCTCTACATGATTATTTTTATCTATAAAAATGATAAGTAGGATTAACTGAGTGTAAAGGTATAAATGTAGTAGATTGTCTATGAGTATTAGATCAACTACTAATTCTAATAAAGCGTAATCATTAACTTTTAGTTCAACTTGATTCAAATCATAAAGAGGAATTTTAAAACTAATCATGCTTAAATGAACCACTTTTAAGAATATAGTAAAACGCAAAATTAGATAAACGTAATTATAAATTACCGGTTGTGAAAATTATGGCAATATTATAAATATAAAAATAATCAAATATTTGTGAAAATATTGCGACCTACCTTTTGCAAGGATGTAGAATATACTCAAAGAAGCTACTGAAAAGCTTAGTATAAATTTTATAACCACTACTCATTACAATATGAAAAGAAAGTAATCATTTTCAGGTGAATGATGGTCATTATAAATGTAATAACCTAACACTGAAACCTAGTTAACTTCATGGTAAAATACACTCCAACTGACAGTTTAACGAAACCGTTCTTCATGCAAACTGAAAGTTGAAAAGTTACTTTAATAACTTTCTAAGAAAACTCTTAACTTTGGTAACAAACTAATTTACGCCACGTTCCGTTTTATTCTACCTTGATTATGGAATCTTTTTCAACCAATAAATACTGAGAAAACAGGTATAACTAGCAACAAGCTTTGAATTTATAAAGTTTAAACATTTGAAATGTATCAGTTTTAAGGGATACATTTGTTTAGGGGTTATTCTAAAATACTATTGGAACCTGTTAAAGAAATGATTATGTAGGGTAAGAGTGATCCACGGGCTATTAAAAAAATTTTAAAAGTATTTGTAAAACGTTTTATGAAAAATAAATAGTAAATTTTTTTAATGTAGAATTTTACCTGGAGTAAAAATATACACAGCTGTTTTATAATCAATTCCTGCCTTCATAAGTAAATTTATTTTACTTTAAAAATAAAACAAAAAATAATACCAATGCCAAATGATCAAAAGAATTAATAAAGGGAAATAGAAATCAACTGTTAAGTTTACGACTTACATCGTTATTTATAAATATTAGGAAACGTACGGTATTTAGAGCTGAAAATAATAGATTTCGTTGTTAATTCAGCAGAGCGTTAGCCTTGTAATTTTGCTAACTGTATTCTACCGTGCAGATAAGAAGAGAAGAATTTTTGAGTAATTTGTGTATATAAGGAAAACTTCCACTACCCCTCTATAGGCCTCTGCGGTGATCTAAAGACAGAAACGTCACGGTATCAAGTCACAGGCTAGCCAAAAGTGACCGCTCATGTTAGTGCGTGAAATGTCGTCGAACCGGGGGCCGCTGGCTTGTGAGGCCAGAGCTCTACCATTGAGCTGCCACCCTTGTAATTACTCGTAATTAACCTAAATAAATGAGTGTTGAAAGAAATGCCAAAAGGGTACTTTATCCAAAACCTTTTCAAAATCTGTATTCACTATGTAAACTTGCCCTCTCCTATCTAAAGAAGAAATCACAACGTTTAAAAATTATAGGAGACTGTGGATATATATCTCGAGGGAAAAAACCCGTGTTGGTGAGGTGTAGGGAAATCTTTAGGACGGAAAATTCTGTTGTAAAAAATATTTTATAAGAAATTAACACATTAAGTTACGAGATCAACAGGTCTGTAAATTTCAACGTCACACTTCTTCACCTTCTTACAAATAGGAATTATTCGTAATTCAATTTCCAAAAATGGAAAAAATATAATTTAAAGAAAAATTCAAAATTTAAGTAGTGATGTTAATAAATAGCTCTACGGTGCGCTCGAATTTTTACTCTTCAAGGGCTGTTGGAACTTCATTTTCAGAGATTTTACTAGAAGAATCCGTAAAGTGTAAAACTGTCTGGGGAGCTTCCCAGATCAACTCCTTGCAATCGGGATTGGAGGGAACGTAATCGGACTGTGAGAAGCGAATGCCTTGATTTATTTTTTGTACGCGGAGGAGGTAAAAAAATTAATAAAACGTTTAACAAAATAAAGTTAATATGTAAGGCTAAAAAGAGAATTAACATTACCGTAAACACTATTATAAATTGCTTTACTCTTCATTATACTACAAGTTTAATCGTGCTTTGCCGTTGCGAAGCCAACTCGATGGTGGACCATGTCGAACTGGGCGTAGAACTTCCGCAAGAAGGGCAGTCCCAGGGAACAGGCGTAGCCTTCTTTCGCTTCGGGTTGAATAGCAAATAACGCCATGCAGTTATATTTACCGTATAGTGCTATCTTCCTTGGAAACTGTTCACAAAAGAAAGACATATGAATTAACTCTATTGCACAACTAACTTCTAAGTTTTACTCTGGTAAAAATATATAGACATCTTAATATACATCTTCTAACAGTGCGAGTAGTTTTTACACTTCTTGTCACCTTCATGTCAAAAAACAAATAACTACTTATAGTTCATGCGTGCCCTTTATTTACAATATGATAAGGAATGAATGATTAGTAACTCAAAACAAAGTACTTGATGGTCTACTATGACTCGATAGATATAAGCAAAATGGTATAAATATTATCATGATAAACAAAGTCATCTATTACTAACTATAACAAATCATAATTATATTAATAACTGGTGGGGTATGGCCTCCTACAATTGTTTATTTTTCTATAGGTAAATTCAATATACAACGCGTCCCTCAATTATTTCTAATCTGCATTTTAATAGCTCTATATTCCCAAGCTTTCATCCCATTTTCAAAATTAACTTGTCATTGAATTTTAATTAAATATCCTAATAATTATCAATGTAATTTTTTTCATCAATTGTTTTCAGGATCATCAAGAATGAAAGTTTTATAGGTGTAAAAGTGTAAAATTAAACATGTAAATAACGTTATTATTCCTATTACACAATTAATTAAGCCTTCAAGTTTTTATATTCGGGAAAAATACTTCAAAATATTTAAAGACGATTCAGCTACTTGCTTAATTTAAATTGTATGTAAATATTATTAGGAATAAAAACTATAGTATATTCTAGGATGGTAATACTCCAGCTACTTATCGCATTAGACCGGCCCAGTAGGCACCTCTACCATCGTTGCCTAGCTAGAGATACCTACTGCCTGGTTTCGCATCCTACTATTGATTAAGTTAAGTATGGCAAGAAACAAACTGTAACCTAAAGTTAAAAAAATATTAGTTTAGGTTGAAAATCGTAAAAACGTCGTGCTTTCTTTTTATCTGACAAACTCTCCAAGATATGTTTACGTGCAATTTATGAAAAGAACAAATAAAAGGAAATTATGTACATTTCACTGAAAGAGCTCTATTTGCAGGTAATTGATTTTTCAATTTTTAAGACTTTAGTTAAAAGATTATGAAGCAATTGGTCTTTATGATGACAGGCACAGTATTTAGTGTGGTCAATGCATAAGTTTGGCTTCTGCTGATCAGGTCAAGGGTTAAACTCCACACCGGGCGGTCTTCCTCAACGCTTTCTTTAAAAGACATGTTTTAGGTGGGGTAACTAATATTTCAAAATGTTATTATTGGGCAGTACCTCACTACCCACTTCGCCATAAACTTGAAAGTTTGTAGTGCCCAATTGATAACTTTTGAAAAAAATTTCAACGCTGTGGGCGAGCAATCCAAGAGGAAAATCCTGGCCCTTAATGCAGGGCAAAACCCTTCCAACTTTTCGATTACTTGTAAAATTGATCAAATTTTTCTAGAACTAATTTTTATGTTAAAAAATTACCTTGAATATGTAGTCTGATGGACTTAGACTGAAGTTCTTTCCGTTAATGATGAAAGTGATGTCAGGTAAAACACTGATATTAGAACACTTCAACTATAAACAAATAAAAAAAATATTATAGAACATGCCAATATTATCTTAATTAGTGACATTAAAGGATCGTGACATTGTTATGCATCTCTAACTATCGTAAAGGGTGTAGAGATAACTTCATATTTTTAAGTAATTGGTGGTTTTTAGTAAACTAATTTGGGGTTAAACGTTGTTAAAAAGCAATAGCCTCTAATTAGCGGATTTTTTTATAAATTTTAATCCCAGTGAAAACTTATTTTGATTTAATTTGTACCAGCCACATTTATATCCTCGGGAATAAATTTAATTCGGGGTCATTGATTTAATTCGATTTTGTCCAGAACCCCTATGACGCTACTTTAATTATTATATGTTATTTTACTGTAAGCGGACTTATTATTATTATTATTTTTACTGTTTGAAAATGTAATTCGTATTAAAAAAAAAAATATAAAAAGCGAATAATGCATTACAAAATTACAAACTTTAACGTTAATAGTGAGTAGTTTTTATTTACATATAGGAGTTGTTCTATTTACGTTGCTGTATTTATTAATGAAACATAACGAATAAAATGTGTCGTCATACTACTAAAATTAACTTATGTATTAATATAAAAACTGATGGCACGAACCGAAAACTAACTTTAAAAACTAAAACAATACCCTAAATGATAAAAACGAGTCACCATCCGTGTGCTTTATTAAAATCTAGACACAAGCCTTACGGGTGGAATTGTGAAGCAGGATGAAAAGCTTTTGATAAAAGGGAAAGTCTTAAATTCTTTTAGAAGGATGGGAAATTACTCTGGGACCTCAAGGGAGCCACTAAAAATTATTTGTCATATGACGTAGCCCAATGCCGTTTTTCCTACGACTTCCATTAGGGACGTCCCATAAAGAAAGTCTTAGGAAGTTTAGTGAAGAGTTTTAAATGACCTATATTTATTTATTTATTTTGGGTGTTTCTACGCCAGTGGCATTTTTATTGTTTTGAAGGGGAACGGTCCAAACCCCAGTCTTGTTACTATCTAACATCGACCAGTTGTTAGAAAGCATCATTACCTAATTAATAGCCCAATGACAAATGGCAACTGGGTCCGGAATCGAACCTTTAAAAAGCTACTTACTTTTCTCAGGATCGAACCGGCAACCTTTGGATTCAAAATCTAGCACTATAACCACTCAGCTAACCAGCCAGTTATATGAAAACTTTTGTGGGCATTTAGAACATTGCAGTCATATTATGATGCAAGTTATTATTGATGAACGTAAACTAAGAAGCTGGAAGGTAGGTATACAGCTTGCGACATGAAAACAGTAGTTATCTGCACTGACGATATACCAGGTGTCCATGAAGTCTGGCCCTGATAAAGAAACCGAACAATAAGAAAACAATTGGTGGTAAAATTACATTTTATATCCAGTTTTAACATGTGACTTCTTAAGTTTTTTTACAGCTATGCACAAACTCGATACACTTTTATGTGTGCATTTTGGGTAACGTGTGAATCCTTTAGGCGACTTTTTATTATTATTATTATTATTTCATTAACAAGCTTTCTTCTAAAGTGACGAAGAAAGCAATAAATGTCTTCCTAGTTAACATTTCCTGAGCAATAAACGTTGCTGTATTTATTAATATTTCTTTTAGAATTTCAAAATTAGGAAGTGAGGAAGAATAAACCTACTTTTGACAAATCCCTACATAAATCCAGAGTGGTCAAATGTCGCGAACGAGGTGTCAATTTAGTTGGGCCATCGCGATTTCTTTTTTCTCTTGCATTGTAGGTTAACCGCATTGTTGTCAATCAGCCGAGTTTAAGTGTTACAAATGAATAAAAAAAAATAATACAAAACTAAGTCAAATTCCCTTTAAAACAAGAAATGTAAGATAACGTGTACGTATCTTAAACCGTAATGTAAGATAAGGTGCTATAATGTTGTCCGTACATCAAAGCTATGAAATCAGGGCATGACTCTGTGGACAAATGTATATCAAACAAATGGGTGATAATGATTAAAAGAATATTGATAAAATTTTAAATATTTAAATCAATCAATATATATTTCACCAAGGTAATGCCTCCTATAGGGAGGGTTAGCCCATGCAATTCCGGGATGATCCGTTTAAAGTTTTTCGCAGAGATCTGTACAACAGAGCTTGACGTATCGGGCGTGGCGTAGAACGAGGAGTTATCGAAAACTTTGTTCCCAACGGCTACTCTGCAAAACAGTTGTGTTGGTGAGTGTTTAGTTGTCATGGAGGAGGAGGTATTTTTCTATCTAAACAAAGTTTATTATAAATTTTTTAATTACATAAAACTTTGGTTTTACTAATGAGCTACAGGCCAAATATACCGAAATGCAATACCATTCAATCCCACATAAAATCTTAAGACGAAGAGCTCTCCATTAATTTATACGGGTGTCCCGGAACTCTCTGGAACCCTTTAGTATATTTGTTCCTTGCATCGAGACAAGAAAAAAAACATCATACAAATAGGGGTCTATAATCTATAATCTTGTTATTACGGAGAAGAGATTGCATAAAGAGTATAAAACATCTCTTTGTCCACACACACTTGCTCGCTTTAGAGATACCAGGCGACAATGCAAAGCCCTCTCAAGAGATTGCCATCAGAGATATCTGGCTGATGTTGACGCTGGTCTCTCTGCTAATCCTAAGTCCTTCTGGAACTATGTGCGCTGCCTTAGAAATGGTAACTCATGGCCTGAACGAATTGAGTACGATGGACGGACTGCTGAAGACCCTCAGAGTATGTGTGACTTGTTTGCTGATTATTTTTTCTCCGTCTACGACCCGCCTGTTGATGATGCACCGTCCTACTCTTATGACACAAGTATCAGCTTATCATCTATTCACATCTCGACCGCGGAAGTGGAGGTGAAATTAAAAGCTCTCGACGTCTCCAAATCACCTGGACCTGACGGTATTCCTGCTGCTGTCCTGAAGTTCTGCAGTGGTGTCCTGGCACCCCACCTGGCTTTGTACTTCAATTCTCTCCTGAATGCTGGAGTGTTTCCTGCCTATCTTAAGTCCGGCTTTTTGGTTCCAATCTTTAAATCGGGAGATCGTTCTATTGCAAAAAACTACAGACCCATTGTTATACAATAAGCTCTAGCGAAAGTATTTGAAAGTATTGTTCTCGACCGTATCTCATTCACTTTTAACAACATACTCCTACCTCAACAGCACGGCTTCCGGCATGGCAGATCAACCACCACAAATCTACTGGTGTTCCAAGGCGATGTTCTGAGTGCGTTTGCCAGAGGTCTTCAAATCGATTGTGTATACCTGGACTGTTCAAAGGCTTTTGATCGACTTAGCCACCCACATCTTCTGGAGAAGTTGAAAGCTCGTGGAATAGTGGGTTCACTCTTGAGCTGGTTCCGTAGTTACCTGACATGCCGCACTCTTCAGGTCAAATGTGAAACGTGCCTTTCTAAACCATTCGACGTCTTGTCTGGAGTCCCCCAGGGTTCGCATCTTGGCCCTTTCCTCTTCAATTTATACATTAACGACATTGAAGACTACATCAAAGGGAAATTCCTCCTATTTGCCGATGACGTTAAGCTTTATAGGGAGGTGTCATGTGTGCGGGATCAGCTTGACTTACAATCGGATCTGAATGGTGTGGAGGAGTGGTGTGGACTCAACAAGATGGACCTTAATGTTAAAAAGTGTGCTGTGATGTCTTTTTCAAGATCTAAGGAAGTACTGCCCTTTCAATACACGCTACTTGATGTACCACTGTCGAGAGTTGAAATGGTCAAGGACCTTGGTGTCCTGCTTTCCCCGAATCTGGATCCAGGTCACCACATTACTGACGTGTGTAACAGAGCTTACAAGACTCTTGGACTTATTGGACGAATCTGCCGGAAAAACTTCTCTATTAGATCTCTCAAGACCCTTTATTTGGCTTTGGTTCGTCTTATATTGGAGTACTCTGTCATTGTTTGGGCACCATATCAGATCGGCCACTGTTCCACGATTGACGCTGTGCAGAAGCGCTTCCTTCGGATGGTTGGAGTTCGGCTGGGAGTTGCTTACCGGGATGTTGACTGCCGAGAGGTTGAACGCTTGCTGTGTCTTCCTTCATTGAGTAGCAGGCGGACCTTCATTGACCTGGTCTTCCTCTACAAAACCATAAATGGGTTAGTCGACTGCCCTGAGATTGTCTGCCAGATCGACCTACACGTGCCACGAGTGGTTCGCCTACCTCAGCTTTTCTCCAGGCATCAATATCCCAGGGACTACATTCTCCACAGCACCATCCCACGCCTCTTGAGAATTGGAAACAAGTACTGTGGTGAATTAGAGTTTTTTGGTGTGACACTAGTTAGATTTAGAAATGGTGCTTTAAAGCTTGTTTGTTTTAATGTTATTAAGGTAATCGGTCGTTATATTCATATTGCATTTATTGTTAGTATATTATCATTGTTACTCCACTTGTCTCTGTTAATTTATTTAATTGTTAGTATTATTTACATTGTTACCCCACTTTGTCATTGCTATTTATTAAGTGTCAATTGTGTTAGTATTCTTTGAAACGCATTTCATTTCGATAATATTTAAGTAGTTTTCGAATTCGTTAAATTTCATTGTACGTATTGTATTATGCTATTGTTGTTATTGTTAGTATTATGGAACCATTTTGTCATCTTTTTTGCTGTGATACCATTCGATCGCATTATTTAGTTGGACTAGTTAGTTGGTTAGTTAGTCATAAAGAAAACTCATTGATGTAAAATGGTGTGTTGCCGTAAATAAATAAATAAATAAATAAAATACATCGTTAAGCCGCTAGCCGCCATTTTGTTTTTTCACATACTATACATAATTTTGATTTCCATAACGGATGGTTGTATTCAGTTCATATTTGATATGAATCTTAATAAGTCTCACATTTTCAGGGGAAAAATTAATTTGTTCTAGTGTATATTTTCAAAATGGCTGCCATTTCAAATTTTCTAACTCAAATATCTCAAAATCGGTAAATTTAAAAAAAATTTTATAATGCACAAAAAAGTTGCAAAATAAAATTATCTAACCAACGGTAATAAGTTTATAAGGATCTGAGAACGAATAACAGAGTTATTGTGATTTTCCTCAAAAAAAAAACAAAAAAAAAAAACAAAACATCGATTTTGTATTATAATTAATGCAAATTAAGGCCATTTTGAAAGAAAAATCACAATAACTCCGTTATTTAGTATCAAATCCTTACAAATTTGGTACCGTTGGTTAGATGATTAAATTTGGTAACTTTTTTTTGCATTGTAAAATTATTATGAAATTTACAGATTTTGAGATATTTGAGTTTGAAAATTTAAAATGGCCGCCATTTTGAAAATATACAGTGAAAAAAATTCATTTCTTTCCTGAAAATGTACGTTGGTATGATAAAGATTCATACCAAATATGAACTGAATACAACCATCCGTTATGAAAATAAAAATTATTATGTGAAAAAAAAAACAAAATGGCGGCTAGAGGCTTAACGATGGATTTTAGACATTTATTTGTACGATGTTTTTTTCTTGTCTCGATGCAAGGAACAAATATACAAAAGGGTTCCAGAGAGTTCCAGGACACCCTGTATATAATAATATTAAAATTAAATAATAACTATTATCTTAAGGATAAAAAACTTTAAGTTAATCTCTTAAAAAGTTATTATGCTGTAAGGTGACATTTATTCCGTGTTACTTGTTTACGAAGTGGTACTTCCAAGAACAGAATCTCATCATTCACATCGACATTTTTCTTGACTTTTAAGAGGTTGTCTAAAATAAAAACAGTTTGATCGTTTTCCAAAGGCCACGGAATTAGAAACAAAAAATTTCTAATGCATAAGGTCTGGTAGTTTTCCTTTATTTTTCACCTTTTTTTGGGAAATTTACATAGTCGTTCTTTTATTATAACTGGCTTCTACATATTATGTGTAAGGGTTTTTTGTTTCTATTATTCTTTTTGAGAGGTGAAGTTATAATAGTACTAATACTATACAGGTTGCCCGGGCTAGAGGTATCAAAAAAAAACTATCTCGTGCGATGTAAAAAAATTAATTAAATTTTAAAACAATGTGCCAAAATGTCAAAAATACAATCAAGATTGTGTATACAACGTTTAACGGTCACGTTTCAAACACAATGCTTAAAAACTACAAGGTAATGAAAATGCAATCTTTCCATGTAACCAAGCTGAATAATTAATGGCCATAACAAATATTTAGCCACTAATGTGAATGTTGTCAGATCCTACCACTGATTTTTTTTTGCATGGGGCATTTTTTTGCATTATGACCTAAGATATTGTGCACCAGGTTAACTTGAACCAAGACACAGGATTGGGGCTGCAGCTAAGAGGATAGCGCCAAAAATGCTTACAAACGCATGACGGGAGATAGATTACTGATTTGACCTCCTAAGAGTAAATTATGGTGATCACATTGAACTTAAGATAACAATCTTGGTTGTATCCATGGCAATGTTGGCAAGCAAAGAATCTCTCTCGTCCACACACTACACTTTCAAATAATACATAACCTATGACAGTATTGAGATTTTTCCAAAATTACCATTGTAAATTCTTAAACGTACCGTGCAAATGATAGTTCCCAAATCCTTAATTATATGATTATCATACTAACCAGAACATAATGAAACTCCTTCCTTGTAGTCTAACTACTTACCCATCTATTTTAACCTTCCAATATGGCATTTGATTCTTCCAGTCTGGGTACACGTTTATGAATGTGAACTCTCCAGTGTAGCGAGCAGGGTCTACTCCTCCCAACATCATCTCCCCAGTATAATCTTTTCTAGGAAAGTTCGATTGTTTGTTAACAAGATGAAATGTAAAAAAAGAAAGGAATAAATTATATATTTTCTATTTATATAATAACAGCTTTCAACATGCTTTATCTGACAAGTTTTTATTTCAATACAAGTAGAATTTCTTCAAATTGCGTAAAATAATAATAATATTCGAAGTGCAACACATATTAATATCTTGATTTATTGCAAGAAGAAATAAACTACATATGTTTTTAAACATTGTCAATTTAAAGTTCTATTTTTAACGAGTATCTATTAATTAGATGCACTTACTTATTAAAGTAGAGAGAGAAAACTGGATCTTTTACTAAACCTTGCTTGACCATTTTGACGAAGAAATTATCTTCATTTAAACCGAGTCCCAAAGCACCGTCTAGCGGCTTCACTTCAAAATTTGTGTGGTATAGAGCTTCACCAAACTTCATTCCCGTCACTCTTACCCCTGCTATCTGCTCAGAGAAATCAGAAACACTTCATTTCATGGAGCCTGAACCGTTTGCTGAATAAGGGAAATGAAGATCGTTAGCTCTGTGCATTCCAAACGAGATTTAGACCACTCGAAACTATCCACATCGAGTCTTAAACCTAATGTAATATAATAGATGAAAATGTATGTAATACAATGGGGTATTCATATAAAATTATTGAATAGAAGGTAATTTCTTAAGTAAGTTACTTTTCATCGAAACTTGTTAAGAGTCATCTTCACGCCAGTAGCCCATTGTTGCACAGTCGACAATGTTAACCATACGGCTTTTAATGCAAAACATGCTATTTTATTCCCGTGTTTCGGACGCCATTTTTCAACTGATTTTCTTTCAACTTGGTAAGTGTTTAGTTGAATAGTTATATTAGGCCCATCATATCTCGAAATTTTAAAAATTTGATAAATATATAATATTTGTAAAACTTTCAAAACTAATATAACTATTCAACTTAACACTTACCAAGTTTAAAGAAAATCGGTTGAAAAACGACGTATGAAACAGGAGAATAAAATAGCATGTTTTACATTAAAAGCCGTATGGTTAACATCGCCGACTGCGCAACATTGTGCTACTGGCCCAAAGGTGAAGATGACTCTTAAGTTTAGCGTATAGGTAATCTAGCAATGAATTCCTTTATTCTAATTTACCTGTTGAAAGCTTTAATAATTCTAGTATTATTAAAAGTCCTGAGGTAATTTATATTCGGTGCGATAGATAAAAAAGAAACTTTTATAATTTTAAGAGACAAAAGTTATATGTATACCTAAATAATAATTATCGATGGAAAAGACATCATGCTTACCTCAATGTTATCGATTGCCACTCTACCACCCACTGAGTAATCGATGAAAAACGTGTCCCAAGATTCGTTTGTTGATTTGTAGGTTCTGCTTTCCTCGCCATCATAAGTGCTGTGAGTCTCTATGGTGTAATATTCAATTGTGTCAATAACATAATATTTATTAATTGATAAAGTTCGTTGGGATAGTAAAAAATCAGATCACAATAAATGTATATTAGTTAATTAATATTAAACATGAAATGTGTATACACACGTTAGAATTTTTTAAATAAAGTACAGAATCGAAGCTTTAACTTGTTTTTTACATGTGAGCGTCATTGAAACATTTAGGCAGATGATTTCTACCCTTTATACAGAGGGGTTTGAAATCGTTCCTCAAAGAAAGTCATGCAGTGCTTCGCCTGCTCTCATTAAGTCCCTTTATTTAAAGTAAGATAAAAGTGATTTTTATTTAAAGACGAAGACTTAAGTTATTTGATTCTTTTTTTTGAATTTGTATAATTTCAATCTATATTTAGCTATATTGGTTCAATGTTCATCAAATCTAGTTCATAATGGTTTCAAATATGAAAACATTTAAAAGCTAAACAAATCGTCCAAGTCTTTAACTTGATTTACAACCTCTCTTACTTTTGTCGGACTTTTAAATAAAGGAACTAAATGGAGCGGGCGAAGAATGCACGATATGTTTTTGACCAGTGAGACCCCTGGTGATGTTAGAATCTAGTGGAGCCGTTGAAACTGCTGGGCACGCAGGCTTTGAATGTAGCCAACGAATTGCATCTTCCGTTAACATGCTGATTATGTACATTCCATTAAAAAATTTCCTCTCTCACCCTAATCTACCTAAGTTTTGAGTCTCACACGTGCTGACGTGCAGCAGTTTTTCTTTGGCCATAGCATTTTATACCCCTCAAACTGTCTTTGAAAAGTAAGCTGATATATTATTTAACATCATCAAATGAATAGTATCGTAGTACAATAACGTATTAGTTTTCGGGTATCTTTTGTACTTGCCGTTCACATCTACTTACTGCAGAATTCTGGGCATCTCCCACAACCTTTTCTTGACGCCACCCAGAGTTCCGAAGACCAGGTGTCGAGAGCTACATTGAATGGTTGTCCTGGCGTGCCAATCTTTATCGTTGCATAAGAAAAAAACTGGAAAATGTCAGAGTGTAACAGTTGATGACAAAAATCTTTTTTGTCATCAAGAATAACATCTTTTTTGCTAATCAAGAAGTTATTAAAAATCTTTTTTTCACAAATATTTATTTCTGGTTCAATTGAATCAACCGGATCTGTATATAAGTTTGTTTGGTCGAATGTACATGTCTTAACCCTTTTCAGACCTTACCCACCTTAGCTTTGGGTAGCTAATAAAAGCTTTAAAATTACAAAACTGAATAAAAGATCACCTTACAAAATACAGCTTAGATTTATGATATTATTATTATTTTAGTATTTATCAATAATTTGTTAGTTCTAACATTATCATGTTTTATTTACAACAATGTTCACCTGGCCCATAATTTATTACTCCATCAAATATTACACCCCTTCCTCATTTAGCACACAACCCTCTTTAGTTGTTGGAGGCCTAGCCTATCTTTACTGCTGTAGAGATACTAATGAATACGAAAACATAAAGAATAATACATCTTATGGTCAAAATGGTCAAGAAAGTTTCGGGACGTAGTAGCGCACTCCACCATGAGAGCGTGCAAGTGACAACTATACAGGCATAACCTGTATGTCAGTATACATTCTGAATTCGTTGCAGATTGTCACCAGCAAAGAAATCTCTCTCGTTCGCACACTACACTTTCAAATTATACATAACAAATGACAGTTTTCCATTACTGTACTTATTCTCACAATAAATGTAGGAACACTTTCTTGCTCCGCCTAATTTAGTGCTCATTTTGGAACCTAAGTCACAAATTTGAAAATAGCAAGTTACCATGACGATGTTAATCAGTTGTAAAGTATAACTTATTTAATTTTTGTAAACATATAATTAAATAAAGTGTATTAAAATATCTATTAGAATAAAATTAGAAGTTTAAAACCCTATACGCCAAAGTCCTATAACAATAAAAGGATTTAATGGCTTGAAATAACGATTCTCTTTGAAAAAAAAAAAACAAAACTTTCCAATGATACCAAATAAGCTAGGTAACTAAAGGGTTGCTTTAACTACGTAATACTAAATAGAAAATTATATATCTCCCTCTCTCGTACTATTTTAGACCTATGACCCGCTGGCGTTATCACTAATTGGAGTGCTCAAGTTCAGTTTACAGCGCTCCTGGCGTAAACAAATTTTATTGCCAATTTTTAACATGGGATGTGACCTTCTTTATTTTTTGTATTCATTGGAGATACTTTCAGAGCACTAAACATTATAACAGTGGTCTCCTTGTACATCCCAGATAAAGCGATTAAGTGAATGGGAATGTTCTGGATAGAAACAGGTTTTTCTACCATGACAATACCAGCTATTCGATAAATACATACTTTCAGGAAATCTGCAGCTGTATGATATAAAACTATCTTAACAGCGGGAGAAAACACTCAACCAACCACTCGGAGATCTGAGACGAAAAAAGAAAATCAGTTTAAACCCTCACAAGAAGAATGGCTACTTGGTCGACCTTTCTACACACTTGATGAAATCCTCCTTGGGACCTTTCTAGTCATAATCCATTGTTTGTGACTTTGACTATGCAAGAAGTAAGGTGGGTAATCAACGGTTTTGGGCTCCACCCATTTTGTTGAAGTTTTTTTTTCATATGGCGAAACAGAATGGAAACATTAATATGGAATGAATTATTAAAGCATTAATATGATTAAAATATCTATTACAATATTTCTGCAATAATATTAGGTACCGTATATAGGTAGGTGCAATTTTTATTAACAAATACAAAAAGGTGGAAGTGTGGGCAGGGAGGTTGGAGATTGTGTCGCCACCGATTCAGTTTGGTTAAGTTATAGTCTATATTGATTCCACTTTCTACTCATTTTAAATGTAAAACTAGATCACAATAAGAGCATAAAACAAAAAGTAACGCATGTAGAGTTCCCAAGAGAGAAAAAGTGGGATTGACAATGAGCGCCGGATCTAGACGAACTCTGGACCCAATCCATCGTATTCCATTGTTGCCAAACAAGCGATAACGAAGATACCGGATACATTCAAGGTAACGTAACCAACTAAACCTCATTTAAAATGGGTGAAATCTATAACGGTCTATAATGTATGCTACTCACGTCGTTACTGCTTCTTCGAGCGACGTTGGGCACACGCTGCATGCGGAGGAAGTGACGCTGGTAGGAGCGGAGGGATCCATCATGGGTGAGGTAACCACGCAGAGGCACAGTGAACCGCCCACCGCCGCCGCCGCAGCTGAGGCAGCTGAGGCAGAAACAGATTTGTCTACGGTACTCCATAACTTGGGGCTTAGGGAAATTGACAATAAACGCTGCATTAAAGAGGTCAAGGTGTATTCGGATAGACTTCTATCAGAAAAATGAGACACTTCCTACATATTAAGTCTTCATATTCGTCTCACAAATAGTGGATAGCAGAGTTTTTATCAGTAAAAAGAAATATTTACATATTTGTGACTATGGTTTGGTGAATGTGGCTTACCTAAAAATGGTTCTCATATTTTTGTTATCATTATTTTTCTAGACAAAGTGTAGGTATGGATTCTGATTATTCAGACATAATCATCCGATTGGAAATACAAAGCTTCAAGAATTCTCAGTGAGGTTCAGTACTCGTGCTACTTAACGATATATGTCAGGAAGTGCTTTTTAAAGAAATGGGGGTTGTTGGATTTGAGGTACAGAGGAACTCTTGATGAATAATTGTATGGCAATGCTAAAAATAAGATTTTTTATTTTAATTTTGTATGTGAAGTTATTCTTAGTTTGCAATTACTTCGAATCGAATCTGCATTAATTAATGGTTGGAACCTCATTAATCTTATATAAAAATGAAATCTTAAAGTCAATTTAAGATAAAAAATGAAGCGAAAGTTAAAAATTAATACAATGTATAGGACTTTCAATTGAACTGGCCTTGAATCATTCGAATTGTTGAAAACACCCTTATCATTTTTTTTATGAATTCGGGGTAACCCATCACACTTGGTTGTATGGGTTACCCCCCATACTTGGTTGTTCATTGTTGGTTCTCTCGTATATTTTGCACACACACAAGTTTATAAATCTAGTAAATAATTTAAAGAGGTCCGCACTATCTTCGGTTGACTAATCATTTGCAAAAGAGGATTGGAACAAATTGAATGGAATGGACTGTAAATTATTAGAAGTGGACTGTAAGTATTAAATTTAAGAATAAAAATGGACATACGGTAAATGAAAACCAATTGAAATTACAAAATAATATGTAGTTGGCATGAATAAGGATAAAGTAGAAAAACAAATAAGCACAAGTGGTGATATATATAATAGAGAAAAATAATAATGGTGGGAAAGTGAATAAATATCGAAGAAACCTCCTTTGAGAACAATTCTTAAGTGATTCAGTAGAAGATATAACTTATAAAACTAGTGGATAAGATGGGATAGTTGATCCTGAATAAAATACTACAGTATAATGCTCTTTATATATTTCTTAATTTCCAATCAATTATAAAAAAGAACTTTATGTAAAAGAAAATTGATAAATTAAAGTAATTCAGCTAAGACAAATTATTTCAAGAACACATCCGGCCGTCCATAAATACTTATTCATGAATTTTTCAGAATGTTTCCTTTAGTTTTCATAAATATACCTGTACGGTTTGGTGGTCGCTTCAACCCAGGACGCAGCCAGGAATGAAAAGCCAAAACCCGACCCCCAAAATATGTTCATTGCTGAAAAAACGGTTTTCAAATGGCGGTTCTGCAGTAAATATACTTTAAATCCAGTTTGCATACAATTGAACGTGCAGCTTAAAACATATAAATATGGTAATAAAATTTAATTGAATCCCTAATTAAAGAACAAGCATTCTTATCATAAACATAAAAATAAAGCCTTCCACGTGCGCTTAGGCATGGTCTAAAACAATGGTTAATTTAAAATTAATGAATCATTTTCTTCAATTGTTAATCTAAAATATAAATAAAGCCAGAATTGTATCTCACTCAGATATATATATATATAAAATATATATATATAATATATATTTATTTAACACCCCAATGGTTGAGCTATGTTCTTAAAAGTTCGGAACATACATAGGTGTTATGTTTATGTCCAGCTAGATGAAACCAAAATACACGGTGTTAAAAAAATAATACTGGGATTTTGAACGGTCACTACTGAAAAATGTGTAAGAATAATTGAAGGACTAAAATATCAAATTTAAGAGGAAAACTGAGTTATTTTTATGCTATACCATAATACGTTTTAATATGAGTTCTATTTGTGATTTTACAGCATACATCAATTGAAAATTTTGCCAATTTCTTGCCAAGTGTTTTGCAGCTTAATTCTGGGGTTACTTACGCGATCGCTGTTTAAATTTACTCATGCAGATATCTCAAGTCTTGAATATTTTCTGCATACTTAATGTTCTCCATGTAACTCCAGAAAGAAAAACCCCCAAAGGGATCGAATTAGGACTTCTGAAGGCAAGGGAATAGGCGAATCCTTGCTTATGCAACAATTTGGAAATCAGTGATTTAGTATGTCATGTTCAATTCCATAGTCAAGGACACGTTTGGTCACATATAATACGATAAAAAAAGTAATTGTTTAAACTTCAGATTAACGTAAACATAGTTTAGTTATCCCAAAAAGTCTCTTAGAAGCGTCCGTTTAAAATCCCGGCACTCTTTTACTAACACCCTGTATTGCATTATCCAGAGCTTTTAAGCAATAAAATAAATCGCGGAAACCAACAAGGGAGGAAGGGAGTAAATTTTAATGAAAATAAAATTCGATTGAAAAAGAGAGGACTGTTAATTTTTAAAGATTCTTTGTTATTATATATATATATATATATATATATATATATATATATATATATATATATATATATATATATATATCGTATGGCTCATTTAGCCAGCCACCATGGTTTAAGAATAATAAATAAATTCTGCGGTGCAGAGCACCTGAGTCAGTATAAGTAAAAATCTAAACACTAAAATAAAAATCAGATCTCTATTTATAGAGCTAAATCCAGGGCGCTCAGCCATTGCAGCCCAGATTCACTTGAGCTATACAGACCGGCCAATCCTTCAGGGAAGGCACTCAGTGGGCACTCTTCGACTATGTGTTCCATAGTTTGATACTCTGCTCCGCAGTCGCATGACTGGTCTTGTGTCATTCCCCATTTGTACTTCCAATAATTACACCTTCCCACTCCAGTGCGGAAACGATTGAGTATAGTCCACTGCTTCCGACTATACTCAATCGTTTCCGCACTGGAGTGGGAAGATGTAATTATTGGAAGTACAAATGGGGAATGACACAAGACCAGTCATGCGACTGCGGAGCAGAGTATCAAACTATGGAACACATAGTTATTATGTGTTATTATGAAAATGTAATTAACTAATATAATTTTTTCGAGCCACAAGCGGACACGTCGATCGAAGTACAACCAGGAACGTCGTTCGGGCCACCACCGGACACGTTGATCGAGCCACAACCAGGAACGTCGTTCGAACCACCACCGGACACGTTGATCGAGCCACAACCAGGAACGTCATTCGGGCCACCACCGGGAACGTCGTTCGGGCCACCACCGTGAACGTCGTTCGGGCCACAACCGGACACGTCGAACGAGCCACAACCAGGAACGTCGTTCGGGCCACCACCGGGAACGTCGTTCGGGCCACCACCGGGAACGTCGTTCGGGCCACCACCGGGAACGTCGTTCGGGCCACCACCGGACACGTCGATCGAGCCACAACCAGGAACTTCGTTCGGGCCACCACCGGACACGTCGGTCGAGCCACAACCAGGAACGTCGTTCGGGCCACAACCGGACACGTCGATCGAGCCACAACCAGGAACGTCATTCGGGCCACCACCGGGAACGTCGTTCGGGCCACCACCGGACACGTCGATCGAGCCACAACCAGGAACGTCGTTCGGGCCACCACCGGGATCGTCGTTTGGGCCACCACCGGACACGTGGATCGAGCCACCACCAGGAACGTCGTTCGGGCCAAAACTGAAAACGTCGTTCGGGGCACAACCGGGCACGTCCTTTGAGCCACAACCAGGAACGTTGTTCGAGCCAAACCGGGCACGTCCTTCCAGCCACAACCGGGAATGTTGTCCAGGTCAAAACAGGGAATGTTTTTCGGACCAAAAAGAGAACTTCGTTTGAGACACAAACGAGCACGTGGTTAAGAGTCAAAACCGGGTTCTTAATTCGGGGCACAACCAGGAACGTTATTCGGGCCACCACCGGACACGTTGATCGAGCCACGACCAGGAACGTCGTTCGGGCCACCACCGGACACGCCGATCGAGCCACAACTAGGAACGTCGTTCGGGGCCACCACCGGACACGTTGATCGAGCCACAACCAGGAACGTCGTTCGGGCCACCACCGGGAACGTCGTTCGGGCCACCACCGGACACGTCGATCGAGCCACAACCAGGAACGTCGTTCGGGCCACCACCGGGAACGTCGTTCGGGCCACCACCAGACACGTCGATCGAGCCACAACTAGGAACGTCGTTCGGGCCACCACCGGACACGTTGATCGAGCCACAACCAGGAACGTCGTTCGGGCCACCACCAGACACGTTGATCGAGCCACAACCAGGAACGTCGTTCGGGCCACCACCGGACACGTTGATCGAGCCACAACTAGGAACGTCGTTCGGGCCACCACCGGACACGTTGATCGAGCCACAACCAGGAACGTCGTTCGGGCCACCACCGGACACGTTGATCGAGCCACAACCAGGAACGTCGTTCGGGCCACCACCAGACACGTTGATCGAGCCACAACCAGGAACGTCGTTCGGGCCACCACCGGACACGTTGATCGAGCCACAACCAGGAACGTCGTTCGGGCCACCACCGGACACGTCGATCGAGCGACAACTTGGAACGTCGTTCGGGCCACCACCGGACACGTTGATTGAGACAAAACCGGGAACGTCGTTCGGGCCACCACCGGACACGTCGATCGAGCCACAACTAGGAACGTCGTTCGGGCCACCACCGGGATCGTCGTTTGGGCCACCACCGGACACGTTGATCGAGCCACCACCAGGAACGTCGTTCGGGCCAAAACTGAAAACGTCGTTCGGGGCACAACCGGGCACGTCCATTGAGCCACAACCGGGAACGTTGTTAGAGCCAAACCGGGCATGTCCTTCCAGTCACAAACAGGAACGTCGTTCGGGGCGCAACGGGGCATGTCGATCCAGCCACAACCGGGCACGTCCTTCCAGCCACAACCGCGAATGTTGTCCAGGTCAAAACAGGGAATGTTTTTCGGACCAAAAAGAGAACTTCGTTTGAGACACAAACGAGCACGTGGTTAAGAGTCAAAACCGGGTTCTCAATTCGGGGCACAACAAGGCATGTCGTTTTAGCCACAACCGGATACATCAGTCGTGGATTTCCGCACTAAATAGTTTTCTGGCAGATGTTTGACAGTAACTAAAGTATTAATAATCAACTAATAACACTCGTTATATTGTATTTTTATGATTAACTAATCAATTTTTATTTGTGCTCCAATAAATAACAGAAATATGTTTTACCCAGATAATTTATAATTAATAATAAAAAATATTATCTAATACAAATAAAAATGTGTTATTACTATTTTTCGGTCTCTTCGTTAAATAACATATTACACAGCGATATAAAATTTCAAAATTTAGGATCTGAATAAAATAACTCTTCCATCGTTGAATCTTATCAAATACAAAAAATATTATCAATGGATATAATTTGATTAATTTTGATTGATATCAGCTGATGCATTTGAATATAAAAAGGAATATTTAAAAGGAATCATTTAGGCTATAATCTTAATATGAGAATATAATACAAAATTAAGTATTTGAATATAAGGCAAATGTTCTCATAACAAAATTGAAAATATACATAAAAAGTGTAAGAAGGAAAAATTTACTCTTGCAGCGATACTCAAATCCTTATAATAATTCACATCGTTCTAGCCTTTACCGGGCACATCGTTCTAGCCTTTACCGGGCACATCGTTCTAGCCTTTACCGGGCACGTCGTTCTAGCCACAACCGGGCACGTCGTACGAAAACAACCAGGAACATTGCACGAGGCCCAACCGGGCACATCGTTATAGCCACAACCGGACACGTCATTCTAACCACAACCAGAAGTTTTGAGTTCAGAGTTGGAAGAGAGCGGGCGTGTGCCGCAGCTCCGCTTGCGTAACCGCTGTTTCTATGCAGTGACGATCAATATCTTGTGCTCTACTTTTAGCGGTTTACCCCTACGATATTCTATTTGTATTACTGTATTACTGAAATACTTATATTACTGAAAATATGTCTGTCTGCAAAACTTGTTTAGCAGACCAAAGCAGACTTGTCAAAGCAGAGCACCACGGAAGGTGTGTGAGAAAGAAGATGTAATTTTTTAAACAAATGAGGTAGTGTGGAGGTATGACCCATGCAACCAAACTAAAAGGAAGGGCATGGGCTTAGGTTCACCCCAGCTGAAGGTGAAAGTGTC
>JAQYXR010000671.1:37674-66252 GCA_030545055.2 Neoaliturus tenellus
AGAAAAGGAAAAACAAGCTATTTTAGGTGTTAGAGTTGCGTTTCTGCATTAGGTGTTCCAGTTTCCCTTCGAATTCACGGTTACGGTAGACCCGGACCGGACCGTTACGGTAGACCCGGACGGGCCAAACAAAATTGCGTCGATGTCCCGACGTTGTTACTACTGTTCCCATCACCTTGGTTCTTTATAAGTCTTGAATGACCTTGACCCACTTTCGGAAGGGTCAATGACCGACCCCCCCCCCCGTGTTCACTCAAGCGGAACCCCCCCCCCCCGTGTTCACTCGAGCGGAACCCCCCCCCCCCCCGAAAATTAAAATGCCTATAACTCGATAATGGATTAACGGATTAGGACAAGCAATACATCATTGAAAAGGTCTATGTAAGACGAACATTTTAGTTAAAGAAGAATTTACTTATCTTATTTTAGTCGAAAGTTATGCGAATTATTTGAAATAAATACCCCCTCTTTTTCCTTCCCTTCCACCTTCCCCCACTTAACGGCTGTTAACCCTTCTCATTAGCATACTGTTATAAAAGACGCATCGACCACGGCTAACGTTTCATTCTGTTTCCAGACGTTACGCTGCGAACTGCGAACAGAACTACCACGATGTCATCCCTGCCGACTACAACTTCCACTACAGCCCGCTCTTCTATTACAAGTTCAACTTCTACTTCTACTACGGCTTCAACTCCAGTCAAGAAAACTCTTCGCTTGAAAAATGCTCCCGACTGGTATAAGAAGCAACTAGACTCGAAACCTTCAACTTCTGGAGCTCCTCTTCCCCCGGCCAACAATACCACACATCGCAGCATATTTTCACCACCTTCGTCTTCAAATGACTCCACACCGCCTTCAACTAACATGCCGCCACCGCAGAAGCCAGCTCCCCGTCCTAATTCCCCTTCATTTGAAACCTTGCTTCATCGTCTTAGTACACCTGTCATTCCACTGTCACCAATGCCTCCTACCCCACCACTTACTATTCCTAAAGATCACACCTATCCTAAAAATAAATCTCCTAAGTCTGCTCCTTCAGAGCGTTTCCAATTATTAAAAGAAGAGCGTCGTAGGGCATTTAGCCGTCCCACTACTTGCCCTGAAGTGCTCGCTAGGGGAATTAAGAAAGGATCAGCTTGTGGAAGGAAATGTGTTAAGAACGAGAGTTTCTGCCGTGTACATATCGTGAAACATCTTTCCGAACCACAACTGGCAGAAATCCCCACTGTTGAAGACGATCCTGAAATAATATCCGTCAGAGGAGAGAGGCTTAAGAAAGGTTTGAAATATTTTTTTCTAAGTGTTGTTGACCACCAACACATATTGGCAAAATGTAACGGCTTAAAATATAAAATTAGAGTTTGTGATAATTTGTGTAAAGAGAAGAGATTTAACAATTTAAATTCTCAAGACTTTCTCCTCAGGGATAAAAAGGATCGTATTACAAGGTGGGGGCGTAAACAGTAAATTCACATAGTTTTTTCCAAATTTTGCTAAAAAAAAAAATAATGGGGGAGAAACACAATGCGTTATAGCGTTGTGTTTCTCCCCCATTATTTTTTAACACTCTAAGTCTCGTGACCTACTTTTCTGAGGTCGTTGTACAGTTATATGACCTGTCTGACTTGCATTGTTTGCCGGTGTAGCTTCATATAGCGTGCAAAGAATGGTTCCTAATGAAATCTCATCAGCATTCAAAGACAGAGACTGTTGTTTTGCAAGTTAATTAGTCTTGAAATAATGAAGTAGGAAACTTATATGTAATGAGTAGGAAAGATGTGAACACCGCAAATGCGAGTTAATGTCGTGGTCGTGGCGTGATGAATATTTGTCTTCATTATCACACAACGACTATCTCGTGAGAATATCTGTTCCGCATGAGCACTCAAGTGGAACCCCTCGTGTTCACTCAAGCGGAACCCCCCACCCCTTCCCCCACTCCTTCGGGTTAATGGCCGGTTATGACCGGTTGTTGACTCCATCTAATTAAACTGAATTAAACATGGCAGCTTACATGGAAAATTCTAACCTTAAACCCTAGTATACGGATCGGAATCACTCCATGCTATTGCGCATGCGCCAAGTCTGTATTACTCCATTTAGTGCTACTGCGCCTGGAAAGGCGAGTTCTCCGGATCGGAACAATCCATGCTATTGCGCATGCGCCGAGTCTGTATTACTCCATTTAGTGCTACTGCGCTTGGAAAGTTCTAACCTCAAACCTTGGTTTAACGTTATTGCACATGCGTCGCATCCACTTCTTCGTTTTATTTTTACACCGCTATGAACTGGACTGAATTGAACCAATCCCGTCACGCTCCCCCCACGCCAGTCTCCTCATTTGCATACTGCTATATAAGTGGAGCAAGCGTTGTTCTCTCCTTCATTCTGCTTTCACGCACCGCACTTTTTGTTTTGTCTTTGACACCATTATTTTGTTTTAAAATGCTTCCTCACGTTAATGAAGAGTTCAATCCTTCCGAATATGCTGATGTTTACCATCAACATGTAGAAGATCCGATAGATTTTTACGATAGTAGCAGTGAGAATGAAGATGATAGTAGCAGTGAAAATGAAGAGAATGAAAATGAAGAGAATGAAAATGATAGTAGCAGTAAGAGTGAAGATGACAATGAAATTCGCATTGAACTTGATGAACAAATGAGACCATTTTATTTCAATGAACTAGATCCCCTTGATATGGTAGACAGATTCATTGCGGAAGCGCACAAATGGCTAAATTTAGGATATAATATTATAATTGGTTCAGCTATTCTGTATCATGATAGTAAGTTCTTTTGTATAACATCAAATACTAGAGAACGTATGTTGACTTGGCGGGATGATGTATTGAGGTGTCACGAGTATAATATTAGCATTGGTGGCTACTTTGTCGCACAAGTGGGCTCGTGGGTCTAATGTGGCTAGTGTCGTCACACAAACCTTCCCTCACCCCCCACCCTATCCCCTCCCAATCCTTATTCCTTCCCCCTCCTCATTTTTAAAACTCATAAAAGGCGGACTATGAACCTCCAGGTTTTTAGTCTGTACTTGCACCGTCAAGATGAGTACTAGACTTGATGGTTTCACAGCCAATGATATTAATATATGGAGTTTGATAACAAACTTACGCATTAAAATTGAAGAAACAATTATGGCGAACAATGGGATAGGAGTTGTTGTTATTGTTTCATTACTAAGACATATTGATTATTTGTATGATATAAAAGTAACAATCGAGAATATTAATGAACTATTTCCCTGGACAATATTTATTCGCGATAAAGTTGAAGAGCAGAAAATTATAGTAGATGTGCTAGCAATGAAATATAACCTAGATAGAGAAGAATAACTACAAAACGCTCTCCCCCACCTTCCTTTATGTTGTGCAAAAGAGTGGGGAGTAAAAGAATATATGACTAAGAAAGCAATATATAGTTTGTTATTCGAGGTAAAAGAAGTGGTGAACAAATATGTTGTCTAAAGATACTCCATTTGTTAATTATTTTGAAGTTAAAAATGTTTATATCAGTACAGACGAAATGGAAGAAGACAATATAGAGGAAAATTATAACGAAACTGATAATTATTCAACGATGGATGAAGAAGAAATGGAACAGTTTGAACAAGAAATCTTTGAAGAAATGATAAACGATAGTGACGAAGACATAGTTAAAGAAGCAATTGATATATACATATTAGATTCATCATTGGATTCACCCATATCACCTTTACTGTCTTCTGAATCCGAATCCGAATTGGACTAAGGTAGTCCCCCCACTTTATTGTTTTTAAATAAGTCCTATAAATTGCGAACTTTATTATTAGTAAGTCAACATTTGTTGGAGCTGCATGTATGGTTAAGAATGTCTTCTAGAGATACTTCTTTTATACAATTAATTGAAATTGTAAAACAACGAAATATTACGTTAGTTGAAGAAGAAGATGAAGTTGAAACAACCGACATAATACAAGATCCTGTAGAAGAAGCAATAGAAGTAACAGAAATTGATCAAGAACCTTCAATGATGGAAGTAGTTGAAGCGCAAAATGAATCTCAAGATGTAGAAGAAACTGTTCCATATTCTGTTTTTTTGGGATTTTGCATCAAATACTTTTGTTGTAATTCAAATTGAAATTAATAATCTTGAAGAAGTGGTGGGGGAAAATTCTCCCCACCACTAGTTTAAAGTTGGTGGGGGAATGTTCATAAATGTGTTGGTTATTTGCGTAGAAGCTTATTCGTCAGGAAACTGTTGACTAAAAATGTTCAATCCTAACGCACCATCTTCTTCAAGAAACTGTCAAGTACAAACGTTTTGTGCTGTACCTTTTGAACCTTCATACTATAAAATGATAGGTATTCATGAAATTGCAATTAGTGATCAGAAAATGTTCAAAGTATTCTGTTCTCGACTTAATAGAACCTTACGTCTACCACCAAATACGTTCACTTACAGGCTACCCCTGATAGACAAAGATGATGTCAGCAAAATACCAATGATTCAAGTGAAATTCCTGGAAGATGGAATTCTTGTTAATTTAAGGTAATCCAGCACTCCCTATCTCCGCCATGTTAAATAAGGTGTCTTTAGGTACACATAACTTACACAAATACTGTGATATCAATCTGAAATTTTTTCTATTTGTTTTAGTGACCTTTCACAACAATAATAAGAAGTGGTTTTATTGTATATAAAAAAATTTAATTTTTATACAGTTTTTAAAGTTATATATATTTTTTATGAAATTTTATACATAATAGAAGCTGTAAAATTAAAACCATAAGAGATCATTCGATTCTGATTCGTACTATTGCTTAGCAACCTGCCATGGTCATTTGTACCAATTTTTGTGAAGATCTATTAAAAAATAAAGGGAATAATCGTACCGAAGTATCAAAAATTAAGTTTTTCGGAAAACGGCAAAAAAACTAAAACCTATAAATTAGCCTTTTTAAGGCCAAGGACGAAAGATTCATCGTCCTGAGATAGCTTTTAAGCATTCAGCATTAACCCGACAATTAAGGCCGAAGATTGCTTTCATCGTTTCTGAGATAGCATTTGTAGCGCGGCATCGTAGTTCCAGTTTTCTCTCCTGCAGCGCTAGCGGCTCAACAAGACAATTGGAGCGCCTCGACCACCAGCCTCGGTGGATCAGTTGGTTAAGGCGTTACCTTTCTGGCCAGAAGGTAGCGCCTGGGGCGGGTTCGAATCCCGCCCGGTTCACCGAGGGGGGAGTTGGTGTCAGTGCACAAATGCATATGATATCGGCGTCCTCGGGATAGGCTCCTGGCACAAGCTGCCAGGAACCCTGAAAGCTCCGGTGAGGCAAGCCTATGCTTTTAAAATATAGGGAGGACCTGATATTGTATGTATTTGTGCACTGACACCAACACCCGTTTTGCTATTTTAGAACGTCAATTTAAAGCCTAGCCTTACGGCGTTTTTAGTGTTAATATTCATCGCAGCATATTTTCACCACCTTCGTCTTCAAATGACTCCACACCGCCTTCAACTAACATGCCGCCACCGCAGAAGCCAGCTCCCCGTCCTAATTCCCCTTCATTTGAAACCTTGCTTCATCGTCTTAGTACACCTGTCATTCCACTGTCACCAATGCCTCCTACCCCACCACTTACTATTCCTAAAGATCACACCTATCCTAAAAATAAATCTCCTAAGTCTGCTCCTTCAGAGCGTTTCCAATTATTAAAAGAAGAGCGTCGTAGGGCATTTAGCCGTCCCACTACTTGCCCTGAAGTGCTCGCTAGGGGAATTAAGAAAGGATCAGCTTGTGGAAGGAAATGTGTTAAGAACGAGAGTTTCTGCCGTGTACATATCGTGAAACATCTTTCCGAACCACAACTGGCAGAAATCCCCACTGTTGAAGACGATCCTGAAATAATATCCGTCAGAGGAGAGAGGCTTAAGAAAGGTTTGAAATATTTTTTTCTAAGTGTTGTTGACCACCAACACATATTGGCAAAATGTAACGGCTTAAAATATAAAATTAGAGTTTGTGATAATTTGTGTAAAGAGAAGAGATTTAACAATTTAAATTCTCAAGACTTTCTCCTCAGGGATAAAAAGGATCGTATTACAAGGTGGGGGCGTAAACAGTAAATTCACATAGTTTTTTCCAAATTTTGCTAAAAAAAAAAATAATGGGGGAGAAACACAATGCGTTATAGCGTTGTGTTTCTCCCCCATTATTTTTTAACACTCTAAGTCTCGTGACCTACTTTTCTGAGGTCGTTGTACAGTTATATGACCTGTCTGACTTGCATTGTTTGCCGGTGTAGCTTCATATAGCGTGCAAAGAATGGTTCCTAATGAAATCTCATCAGCATTCAAAGACAGAGACTGTTGTTTTGCAAGTTAATTAGTCTTGAAATAATGAAGTAGGAAACTTATATGTAATGAGTAGGAAAGATGTGAACACCGCAAATGCGAGTTAATGTCGTGGTCGTGGCGTGATGAATATTTGTCTTCATTATCACACAACGACTATCTCGTGAGAATATCTGTTCCGCATGAGCACTCAAGTGGAACCCCTCGTGTTCACTCAAGCGGAACCCCCCACCCCTTCCCCCACTCCTTCGGGTTAATGGCCGGTTATGACCGGTTGTTGACTCCATCTAATTAAACTGAATTAAACATGGCAGCTTACATGGAAAATTCTAACCTTAAACCCTAGTATACGGATCGGAATCACTCCATGCTATTGCGCATGCGCCAAGTCTGTATTACTCCATTTAGTGCTACTGCGCCTGGAAAGGCGAGTTCTCCGGATCGGAACAATCCATGCTATTGCGCATGCGCCGAGTCTGTATTACTCCATTTAGTGCTACTGCGCTTGGAAAGTTCTAACCTCAAACCTTGGTTTAACGTTATTGCACATGCGTCGCATCCACTTCTTCGTTTTATTTTTACACCGCTATGAACTGGACTGAATTGAACCAATCCCGTCACGCTCCCCCCACGCCAGTCTCCTCATTTGCATACTGCTATATAAGTGGAGCAAGCGTTGTTCTCTCCTTCATTCTGCTTTCACGCACCGCACTTTTTGTTTTGTCTTTGACACCATTATTTTGTTTTAAAATGCTTCCTCACGTTAATGAAGAGTTCAATCCTTCCGAATATGCTGATGTTTACCATCAACATGTAGAAGATCCGATAGATTTTTACGATAGTAGCAGTGAGAATGAAGATGATAGTAGCAGTGAAAATGAAGAGAATGAAAATGAAGAGAATGAAAATGATAGTAGCAGTAAGAGTGAAGATGACAATGAAATTCGCATTGAACTTGATGAACAAATGAGACCATTTTATTTCAATGAACTAGATCCCCTTGATATGGTAGACAGATTCATTGCGGAAGCGCACAAATGGCTAAATTTAGGATATAATATTATAATTGGTTCAGCTATTCTGTATCATGATAGTAAGTTCTTTTGTGTAACATCAAATACTAGAGAACGTATGTTGACTTGGCGGGATGATGTATTGAGGTGTCACGAGTATAATATTAGCATTGGTGGCTACTTTGTCGCACAAGTGGGCTCGTGGGTCTAATGTGGCTAGTGTCGTCACACAAACCTTCCCTCACCCCCCACCCTATCCCCTCCCAATCCTTATTCCTTCCCCCTCCCCATTTTTAAAACTCATAAAAGGCGGACTATGAACCTCCAGGTTTTTAGTCTGTACTTGCACCGTCAAGATGAGTACTAGACTTGATGGTTTCACAGCCAATGATATTAATATATGGAGTTTGATAACAAACTTACGCATTAAAATTGAAGAAACAATTATGGCGAACAATGGGATAGGAGTTGTTGTTATTGTTTCATTACTAAGACATATTGATTATTTGTATGATATAAAAGTAACAATCGAGAATATTAATGAACTATTTCCCTGGACAATATTTATTCGCGATAAAGTTGAAGAGCAGAAAATTATAGTAGATGTGCTAGCAATGAAATATAACCTAGATAGAGAAGAATAACTACAAAACGCTCTCCCCCACCTTCCTTTATGTTGTGCAAAAGAGTGGGGAGTAAAAGAATATATGACTAAGAAAGCAATATATAGTTTGTTATTCGAGGTAAAAGAAGTGGTGAACAAATATGTTGTCTAAAGATACTCCATTTGTTAATTATTTTGAAGTTAAAAATGTTTATATCAGTACAGACGAAATGGAAGAAGACAATATAGAGGAAAATTATAACGAAACTGATAATTATTCAACGATGGATGAAGAAGAAATGGAACAGTTTGAACAAGAAATCTTTGAAGAAATGATAAACGATAGTGACGAAGACATAGTTAAAGAAGCAATTGATATATACATATTAGATTCATCATTGGATTCACCCATATCACCTTTACTGTCTTCTGAATCCGAATCCGAATTGGACTAAGGTAGTCCCCCCACTTTATTGTTTTTAAATAAGTCCTATAAATTGCGAACTTTATTATTAGTAAGTCAACATTTGTTGGAGCTGCATGTATGGTTAAGAATGTCTTCTAGAGATACTTCTTTTATACAATTAATTGAAATTGTAAAACAACGAAATATTACGTTAGTTGAAGAAGAAGATGAAGTTGAAACAACCGACATAATACAAGATCCTGTAGAAGAAGCAATAGAAGTAACAGAAATTGATCAAGAACCTTCAATGATGGAAGTAGTTGAAGCGCAAAATGAATCTCAAGATGTAGAAGAAACTGTTCCATATTCTGTTTTTTTGGGATTTTGCATCAAATACTTTTGTTGTAATTCAAATTGAAATTAATAATCTTGAAGAAGTGGTGGGGGAAAATTCTCCCCACCACTAGTTTAAAGTTGGTGGGGGAATGTTCATAAATGTGTTGGTTATTTGCGTAGAAGCTTATTCGTCAGGAAACTGTTGACTAAAAATGTTCAATCCTAACGCACCATCTTCTTCAAGAAACTGTCAAGTACAAACGTTTTGTGCTGTACCTTTTGAACCTTCATACTATAAAATGATAGGTATTCATGAAATTGCAATTAGTGATCAGAAAATGTTCAAAGTATTCTGTTCTCGACTTAATAGAACCTTACGTCTACCACCAAATACGTTCACTTACAGGCTACCCCTGATAGACAAAGATGATGTCAGCAAAATACCAATGATTCAAGTGAAATTCCTGGAAGATGGAATTCTTGTTAATTTAAGGTAATCCAGCACTCCCTATCTCCGCCATGTTAAATAAGGTGTCTTTAGGTACACATAACTTACACAAATACTGTGATATCAATCTGAAATTTTTTCTATTTGTTTTAGTGACCTTTCACAACAATAATAAGAAGTGGTTTTATTGTATATAAAAAAATTTAATTTTTATACAGTTTTTAAAGTTATATATATTTTTTATGAAATTTTATACATAATAGAAGCTGTAAAATTAAAACCATAAGAGATCATTCGATTCTGATTCGTACTATTGCTTAGCAACCTGCCATGGTCATTTGTACCAATTTTTGTGAAGATCTATTAAAAAATAAAGGGAATAATCGTACCGAAGTATCAAAAATTAAGTTTTTCGGAAAACGGCAAAAAAACTAAAACCTATAAATTAGCCTTTTTAAGGCCAAGGACGAAAGATTCATCGTCCTGAGATAGCTTTTAAGCATTCAGCATTAACCCGACAATTAAGGCCGAAGATTGCTTTCATCGTTTCTGAGATAGCATTTGTAGCGCGGCATCGTAGTTCCAGTTTTCTCTCCTGCAGCGCTAGCGGCTCAACAAGACAATTGGAGCGCCTCGACCACCAGCCTCGGTGGATCAGTTGGTTAAGGCGTTACCTTTCTGGCCAGAAGGTAGCGCCTGGGGCGGGTTCGAATCCCGCCCGGTTCACCGAGGGGGGAGTTGGTGTCAGTGCACAAATGCATATGATATCGGCGTCCTCGGGATAGGCTCCTGGCACAAGCTGCCAGGAACCCTGAAAGCTCCGGTGAGGCAAGCCTATGCTTTTAAAATATAGGGAGGACCTGATATTGTATGTATTTGTGCACTGACACCAACACCCGTTTTGCTATTTTAGAACGTCAATTTAAAGCCTAGCCTTACGGCGTTTTTAGTGTTAATATTTTTACTCAGTTTATTTTCCTTGAAATGATGGTGCATATATTTAGTAAAATGAGTCTAAGTAATATAAAAAATAATTTTACATAACAGTGTTTAGTATGTATGAATTCAGCATAAAATGGAGAATACAAAAACATAAAAGGAAAATTATAACGAAACTGATAATTATTCAACGATGGATGAAGAAGAAATGGAACAGTTTGAACAAGAAATCTTTGAAGAAATGATAAACGATAGTGACGAAGACATAGTTAAAGAAGCAATTGATATATACATATTAGATTCATCATTGGATTCACCCATATCACCTTTACTGTCTTCTGAATCCGAATCCGAATTGGACTAAGGTAGTCCCCCCACTTTATTGTTTTTAAATAAGTCCTATAAATTGCGAACTTTATTATTAGTAAGTCAACATTTGTTGGAGCTGCATGTATGGTTAAGAATGTCTTCTAGAGATACTTCTTTTATACAATTAATTGAAATTGTAAAACAACGAAATATTACGTTAGTTGAAGAAGAAGATGAAGTTGAAACAACCGACATAATACAAGATCCTGTAGAAGAAGCAATAGAAGTAACAGAAATTGATCAAGAACCTTCAATGATGGAAGTAGTTGAAGCGCAAAATGAATCTCAAGATGTAGAAGAAACTGTTCCATATTCTGTTTTTTTGGGATTTTGCATCAAATACTTTTGTTGTAATTCAAATTGAAATTAATAATCTTGAAGAAGTGGTGGGGGAAAATTCTCCCCACCACTAGTTTAAAGTTGGTGGGGGAATGTTCATAAATGTGTTGGTTATTTGCGTAGAAGCTTATTCGTCAGGAAACTGTTGACTAAAAATGTTCAATCCTAACGCACCATCTTCTTCAAGAAACTGTCAAGTACAAACGTTTTGTGCTGTACCTTTTGAACCTTCATACTATAAAATGATAGGTATTCATGAAATTGCAATTAGTGATCAGAAAATGTTCAAAGTATTCTGTTCTCGACTTAATAGAACCTTACGTCTACCACCAAATACGTTCACTTACAGGCTACCCCTGATAGACAAAGATGATGTCAGCAAAATACCAATGATTCAAGTGAAATTCCTGGAAGATGGAATTCTTGTTAATTTAAGGTAATCCAGCACTCCCTATCTCCGCCATGTTAAATAAGGTGTCTTTAGGTACACATAACTTACACAAATACTGTGATATCCTTCTACTGTGATATACTTCTTTTATACAATTAATTGAAATTGTAAAACAACGAAATATTACGTTAGTTGAAGAAGAAGATGAAGTTGAAACAACCGACATAATACAAGATCCTGTAGAAGAAGCAATAGAAGTAACAGAAATTGATCAAGAACCTTCAATGATGGAAGTAGTTGAAGCGCAAAATGAATCTCAAGATGTAGAAGAAACTGTTCCATATTCTGTTTTTTTGGGATTTTGCATCAAATACTTTTGTTGTAATTCAAATTGAAATTAATAATCTTGAAGAAGTGGTGGGGGAAAATTCTCCCCACCACTAGTTTAAAGTTGGTGGGGGAATGTTCATAAATGTGTTGGTTATTTGCGTAGAAGCTTATTCGTCAGGAAACTGTTGACTAAAAATGTTCAATCCTAACGCACCATCTTCTTCAAGAAACTGTCAAGTACAAACGTTTTGTGCTGTACCTTTTGAACCTTCATACTATAAAATGATAGGTATTCATGAAATTGCAATTAGTGATCAGAAAATGTTCAAAGTATTCTGTTCTCGACTTAATAGAACCTTACGTCTACCACCAAATACGTTCACTTACAGGCTACCCCTGATAGACAAAGATGATGTCAGCAAAATACCAATGATTCAAGTGAAATTCCTGGAAGATGGAATTCTTGTTAATTTAAGGTAATCCAGCACTCCCTATCTCCGCCATGTTAAATAAGGTGTCTTTAGGTACACATAACTTACACAAATACTGTGATATCAATCTGAAATTTTTTCTATTTGTTTTAGTGACCTTTCACAACAATAATAAGAAGTGGTTTTATTGTATATAAAAAAATTTAATTTTTATACAGTTTTTAAAGTTATATATATTTTTTATGAAATTTTATACATAATAGAAGCTGTAAAATTAAAACCATAAGAGATCATTCGATTCTGATTCGTACTATTGCTTAGCAACCTGCCATGGTCATTTGTACCAATTTTTGTGAAGATCTATTAAAAAATAAAGGGAATAATCGTACCGAAGTATCAAAAATTAAGTTTTTCGGAAAACGGCAAAAAAACTAAAACCTATAAATTAGCCTTTTTAAGGCCAAGGACGAAAGATTCATCGTCCTGAGATAGCTTTTAAGCATTCAGCATTAACCCGACAATTAAGGCCGAAGATTGCTTTCATCGTTTCTGAGATAGCATTTGTAGCGCGGCATCGTAGTTCCAGTTTTCTCTCCTGCAGCGCTAGCGGCTCAACAAGACAATTGGAGCGCCTCGACCACCAGCCTCGGTGGATCAGTTGGTTAAGGCGTTACCTTTCTGGCCAGAAGGTAGCGCCTGGGGCGGGTTCGAATCCCGCCCGGTTCACCGAGGGGGGAGTTGGTGTCAGTGCACAAATGCATATGATATCGGCGTCCTCGGGATAGGCTCCTGGCACAAGCTGCCAGGAACCCTGAAAGCTCCGGTGAGGCAAGCCTATGCTTTTAAAATATAGGGAGGACCTGATATTGTATGTATTTGTGCACTGACACCAACACCCGTTTTGCTATTTTAGAACGTCAATTTAAAGCCTAGCCTTACGGCGTTTTTAGTGTTAATATTTTTACTCAGTTTATTTTCCTTGAAATGATGGTGCATATATTTAGTAAAATGAGTCTAAGTAATATAAAAAATAATTTTACATAACAGTGTTTAGTATGCATGAATTCAGCATAAAATGGAGAATACAAAAACATAAAAAAACAAAAAAAGTTTTTTTTTTTAATTTTTGGGTGCTGTCTTACCTTAAGAGAAGTATATCATAATGAATATTCGAAAAGACTGGCTTTCAACTTTCTTAAGGAAAATATAGGACGTGAAAAATACCAGTATCCAGAACCATTTTACACATACCTTTTTGAAAATGGAGCAAGTGTAACAGTGGAAATAAGTATTAAGTTAATGTAATTCTCCCCACTACTAGCCTAAAGTTGGAGGGGGAAGTGCATAAATGTGTTGGTTTTCTGCGTAGAAGCTCATTCTTCAAGATATCGTTGACCAAAATGTTTCGTCATATTCCTTGTGATCGAACCTCTTTGTTCAGGGAGAATCAAAGATTAAAAAGACTAGAAAAGGAAAAACAAGCTATTTTAGGTGTTAGAGTTGCGTTTCTGCATTAGGTGTTCCAGTTTCCCTTCGAATTCACGGTTACGGTAGACCCGGACCGGACCGTTACGGTAGACCCGGACGGGCCAAACAAAATTGCGTCGATGTCCCGACGTTGTTACTACTGTTCCCATCACCTTGGTTCTTTATAAGTCTTGAATGACCTTGACCCACTTTCGGAAGGGTCAATGACCGACCCCCCCCCCCCGTGTTCACTCAAGCGGAACCCCCCCCCCCGTGTTCACTCGAGCGGAACCCCCCCCCCCCCCGAAAATTAAAATGCCTATAACTCGATAATGGATTAACGGATTAGGACAAGCAATACATCATTGAAAAGGTCTATGTAAGACGAACATTTTAGTTAAAGAAGAATTTACTTATCTTATTTTAGTCGAAAGTTATGCGAATTATTTGAAATAAATACCCCCTCTTTTTCCTTCCCTTCCACCTTCCCCCACTTAACGGCTGTTAACCCTTCTCATTAGCATACTGTTATAAAAGACGCATCGACCACGGCTAACGTTTCATTCTGTTTCCAGACGTTACGCTGCGAACTGCGAACAGAACTACCACGATGTCATCCCTGCCGACTACAACTTCCACTACAGCCCGCTCTTCTATTACAAGTTCAACTTCTACTTCTACTACGGCTTCAACTCCAGTCAAGAAAACTCTTCGCTTGAAAAATGCTCCCGACTGGTATAAGAAGCAACTAGACTCGAAACCTTCAACTTCTGGAGCTCCTCTTCCCCCGGCCAACAATACCACACATCGCAGCATATTTTCACCACCTTCGTCTTCAAATGACTCCACACCGCCTTCAACTAACATGCCGCCACCGCAGAAGCCAGCTCCCCGTCCTAATTCCCCTTCATTTGAAACCTTGCTTCATCGTCTTAGTACACCTGTCATTCCACTGTCACCAATGCCTCCTACCCCACCACTTACTATTCCTAAAGATCACACCTATCCTAAAAATAAATCTCCTAAGTCTGCTCCTTCAGAGCGTTTCCAATTATTAAAAGAAGAGCGTCGTAGGGCATTTAGCCGTCCCACTACTTGCCCTGAAGTGCTCGCTAGGGGAATTAAGAAAGGATCAGCTTGTGGAAGGAAATGTGTTAAGAACGAGAGTTTCTGCCGTGTACATATCGTGAAACATCTTTCCGAACCACAACTGGCAGAAATCCCCACTGTTGAAGACGATCCTGAAATAATATCCGTCAGAGGAGAGAGGCTTAAGAAAGGTTTGAAATATTTTTTTCTAAGTGTTGTTGACCACCAACACATATTGGCAAAATGTAACGGCTTAAAATATAAAATTAGAGTTTGTGATAATTTGTGTAAAGAGAAGAGATTTAACAATTTAAATTCTCAAGACTTTCTCCTCAGGGATAAAAAGGATCGTATTACAAGGTGGGGGCGTAAACAGTAAATTCACATAGTTTTTTCCAAATTTTGCTAAAAAAAAAAATAATGGGGGAGAAACACAATGCGTTATAGCGTTGTGTTTCTCCCCCATTATTTTTTAACACTCTAAGTCTCGTGACCTACTTTTCTGAGGTCGTTGTACAGTTATATGACCTGTCTGACTTGCATTGTTTGCCGGTGTAGCTTCATATAGCGTGCAAAGAATGGTTCCTAATGAAATCTCATCAGCATTCAAAGACAGAGACTGTTGTTTTGCAAGTTAATTAGTCTTGAAATAATGAAGTAGGAAACTTATATGTAATGAGTAGGAAAGATGTGAACACCGCAAATGCGAGTTAATGTCGTGGTCGTGGCGTGATGAATATTTGTCTTCATTATCACACAACGACTATCTCGTGAGAATATCTGTTCCGCATGAGCACTCAAGTGGAACCCCTCGTGTTCACTCAAGCGGAACCCCCCACCCCTTCCCCCACTCCTTCGGGTTAATGGCCGGTTATGACCGGTTGTTGACTCCATCTAATTAAACTGAATTAAACATGGCAGCTTACATGGAAAATTCTAACCTTAAACCCTAGTATACGGATCGGAATCACTCCATGCTATTGCGCATGCGCCAAGTCTGTATTACTCCATTTAGTGCTACTGCGCCTGGAAAGGCGAGTTCTCCGGATCGGAACAATCCATGCTATTGCGCATGCGCCGAGTCTGTATTACTCCATTTAGTGCTACTGCGCTTGGAAAGTTCTAACCTCAAACCTTGGTTTAACGTTATTGCACATGCGTCGCATCCACTTCTTCGTTTTATTTTTACACCGCTATGAACTGGACTGAATTGAACCAATCCCGTCACGCTCCCCCCACGCCAGTCTCCTCATTTGCATACTGCTATATAAGTGGAGCAAGCGTTGTTCTCTCCTTCATTCTGCTTTCACGCACCGCACTTTTTGTTTTGTCTTTGACACCATTATTTTGTTTTAAAATGCTTCCTCACGTTAATGAAGAGTTCAATCCTTCCGAATATGCTGATGTTTACCATCAACATGTAGAAGATCCGATAGATTTTTACGATAGTAGCAGTGAGAATGAAGATGATAGTAGCAGTGAAAATGAAGAGAATGAAAATGAAGAGAATGAAAATGATAGTAGCAGTAAGAGTGAAGATGACAATGAAATTCGCATTGAACTTGATGAACAAATGAGACCATTTTATTTCAATGAACTAGATCCCCTTGATATGGTAGACAGATTCATTGCGGAAGCGCACAAATGGCTAAATTTAGGATATAATATTATAATTGGTTCAGCTATTCTGTATCATGATAGTAAGTTCTTTTGTGTAACATCAAATACTAGAGAACGTATGTTGACTTGGCGGGATGATGTATTGAGGTGTCACGAGTATAATATTAGCATTGGTGGCTACTTTGTCGCACAAGTGGGCTCGTGGGTCTAATGTGGCTAGTGTCGTCACACAAACCTTCCCTCACCCCCCACCCTATCCCCTCCCAATCCTTATTCCTTCCCCCTCCCCATTTTTAAAACTCATAAAAGGCGGACTATGAACCTCCAGGTTTTTAGTCTGAACTTGCACCGTCAAGATGAGTACTAGACTTGATGGTTTCACAGCCAATGATATTAATATATGGAGTTTGATAACAAACTTACGCATTAAAATTGAAGAAACAATTATGGCGAACAATGGGATAGGAGTTGTTGTTATTGTTTCATTACTAAGACATATTGATTATTTGTATGATATAAAAGTAACAATCGAGAATATTAATGAACTATTTCCCTGGACAATATTTATTCGCGATAAAGTTGAAGAGCAGAAAATTATAGTAGATGTGCTAGCAATGAAATATAACCTAGATAGAGAAGAATAACTACAAAACGCTCTCCCCCACCTTCCTTTATGTTGTGCAAAAGAGTGGGGAGTAAAAGAATATATGACTAAGAAAGCAATATATAGTTTGTTATTCGAGGTAAAAGAAGTGGTGAACAAATATGTTGTCTAAAGATACTCCATTTGTTAATTATTTTGAAGTTAAAAATGTTTATATCAGTACAGACGAAATGGAAGAAGACAATATAGAGGAAAATTATAACGAAACTGATAATTATTCAACGATGGATGAAGAAGAAATGGAACAGTTTGAACAAGAAATCTTTGAAGAAATGATAAACGATAGTGACGAAGACATAGTTAAAGAAGCAATTGATATATACATATTAGATTCATCATTGGATTCACCCATATCACCTTTACTGTCTTCTGAATCCGAATCCGAATTGGACTAAGGTAGTCCCCCCACTTTATTGTTTTTAAATAAGTCCTATAAATTGCGAACTTTATTATTAGTAAGTCAACATTTGTTGGAGCTGCATGTATGGTTAAGAATGTCTTCTAGAGATACTTCTTTTATACAATTAATTGAAATTGTAAAACAACGAAATATTACGTTAGTTGAAGAAGAAGATGAAGTTGAAACAACCGACATAATACAAGATCCTGTAGAAGAAGCAATAGAAGTAACAGAAATTGATCAAGAACCTTCAATGATGGAAGTAGTTGAAGCGCAAAATGAATCTCAAGATGTAGAAGAAACTGTTCCATATTCTGTTTTTTTGGGATTTTGCATCAAATACTTTTGTTGTAATTCAAATTGAAATTAATAATCTTGAAGAAGTGGTGGGGGAAAATTCTCCCCACCACTAGTTTAAAGTTGGTGGGGGAATGTTCATAAATGTGTTGGTTATTTGCGTAGAAGCTTATTCGTCAGGAAACTGTTGACTAAAAATGTTCAATCCTAACGCACCATCTTCTTCAAGAAACTGTCAAGTACAAACGTTTTGTGCTGTACCTTTTGAACATTCATACTATAAAATGATAGGTATTCATGAAATTGCAATTAGTGATCAGAAAATGTTCAAAGTATTCTGTTCTCGACTTAATAGAACCTTACGTCTACCACCAAATACGTTCACTTACAGGCTACCCCTGATAGACAAAGATGATGTCAGCAAAATACCAATGATTCAAGTGAAATTCCTGGAAGATGGAATTCTTGTTAATTTAAGGTAATCCAGCACTCCCTATCTCCGCCATGTTAAATAAGGTGTCTTTAGGTACACATAACTTACACAAATACTGTGATATCAATCTGAAATTTTTTCTATTTGTTTTAGTGACCTTTCACAACAATAATAAGAAGTGGTTTTATTGTATATAAAAAAATTTAATTTTTATACAGTTTTTAAAGTTATATATATTTTTTATGAAATTTTATACATAATAGAAGCTGTAAAATTAAAACCATAAGAGATCATTCGATTCTGATTCGTACTATTGCTTAGCAACCTGCCATGGTCATTTGTACCAATTTTTGTGAAGATCTATTAAAAAATAAAGGGAATAATCGTACCGAAGTATCAAAAATTAAGTTTTTCGGAAAACGGCAAAAAAACTAAAACCTATAAATTAGCCTTTTTAAGGCCAAGGACGAAAGATTCATCGTCCTGAGATAGCTTTTAAGCATTCAGCATTAACCCGACAATTAAGGCCGAAGATTGCTTTCATCGTTTCTGAGATAGCATTTGTAGCGCGGCATCGTAGTTCCAGTTTTCTCTCCTGCAGCGCTAGCGGCTCAACAAGACAATTGGAGCGCCTCGACCACCAGCCTCGGTGGATCAGTTGGTTAAGGCGTTACCTTTCTGGCCAGAAGGTAGCGCCTGGGGCGGGTTCGAATCCCGCCCGGTTCACCGAGGGGGGAGTTGGTGTCAGTGCACAAATGCATATGATATCGGCGTCCTCGGGATAGGCTCCTGGCACAAGCTGCCAGGAACCCTGAAAGCTCCGGTGAGGCAAGCCTATGCTTTTAAAATATAGGGAGGACCTGATATTGTATGTATTTGTGCACTGACACCAACACCCGTTTTGCTATTTTAGAACGTCAATTTAAAGCCTAGCCTTACGGCGTTTTTAGTGTTAATATTTTTACTCAGTTTATTTTCCTTGAAATGATGGTGCATATATTTAGTAAAATGAGTCTAAGTAATATAAAAAATAATTTTACATAACAGTGTTTAGTATGTATGAATTCAGCATAAAATGGAGAATACAAAAACATAAAAAAACAAAAAAAGTTTTTTTTTTTAATTTTTGGGTGCTGTAGGTCGTCAACGAGTTTTCATAGCGAAAAGTCGTTGGCGACTCGGTAAGAGGTTCAAATATATAGTAGGCCTATATATATTTGAACTTCTTATACTACGTTGCGTTCTTTAATGCAATGTGGTATGTGTGTGTGTGTGTGTGTAAATATTAGTTGTAAGTTGCACTTAATTTAAGAATTAATTTGCGCATTGCGATGTTAGTTATAAGTTGTGTTTAGCGTTAAGGTGTATTAATTTTAAGAATAATGATGGTATTTGGTTGTGTTGAATTATTTGATATTTAATAATGATGTGTTGTTAGTTTTAAGTGTTGGTATTAATAATTAATGTTGTTGTTTTGCCTTTCAGCTAGATGATAGGGGGTAGATTAAATGTAAATTCAGAAGTTCGGTTGAACTTCACTTAGAAGGGGTGGGACATCCGCAAATTGCGGACTAGGTTTTTGCATTTTGTTTAGGAATATGATTGGGTGGGATTAGTTGGGTGGGTGTTAGAGTTGCGTTTCTGCATTAGGTGTTCCAGTTTCCCTTCGAATTCACGGTTACGGTAGACCCGGACCGGACCGTTACGGTAGACCCGGACGGGCCAAACAAAATTGCGTCGATGTCCCTCGCAGAACGTAACTAGTGGGTTGGGAGTGGGAACCGTTAGGCAAACAGGATCACCTTGGTTCTTTATAAGTCTTGAATGACCTTGACCCACTTTCGGAAGGGTCAATGACCGACCCCCCCCCCCCGTGTTCACTCAAGCGGAACCCCCCCCCCCCGTGTTCACTCGAGCGGAACCCCCCCCCCGAAAATTAAAATGCCTATAACTCGATAATGGATTAACGGATTAGGACAAGCAATACATCATTGAAAAGGTCTATGTAAGACGAACATTTTAGTTAAAGAAGAATTTACTTATCTTATTTTAGTCGAAAGTTATGCGAATTATTTGAAATAAATACCCCCTCTTTTTCCTTCCCTTCCACCTTCCCCCACTTAACGGCTGTTAACCCTTCTCATTAGCATACTGTTATAAAAGACGCATCGACCACGGCTAACGTTTCATTCTGTTTCCAGACGTTACGCTGCGAACTGCGAACAGAACTACCACGATGTCATCCCTGCCGACTACAACTTCCACTACAGCCCGCTCTTCTATTACAAGTTCAACTTCTACTTCTACTACGGCTTCAACTCCAGTCAAGAAAACTCTTCGCTTGAAAAATGCTCCCGACTGGTATAAGAAGCAACTAGACTCGAAACCTTCAACTTCTGGAGCTCCTCTTCCCCCGGCCAACAATACCACACATCGCAGCATATTTTCACCACCTTCGTCTTCAAATGACTCCACACCGCCTTCAACTAACATGCCGCCACCGCAGAAGCCAGCTCCCCGTCCTAATTCTCCTTCATTTGAAACCTTGCTTCATCGTCTTAGTACACCTGTCATTCCACTGTCACCAATGCCTCCTACCCCACCACTTACTATTCCTAAAGATCACACCTATCCTAAAAATAAATCTCCTAAGTCTGCTCCTTCAGAGCGTTTCCAATTATTAAAAGAAGAGCGTCGTAGGGCATTTAGCCGTCCCACTACTTGCCCTGAAGTGCTCGCTAGGGGAATTAAGAAAGGATCAGCTTGTGGAAGGAAATGTGTTAAGAACGAGAGTTTCTGCCGTGTACATATCGTGAAACATCTTTCCGAACCACAACTGGCAGAAATCCCCACTGTTGAAGACGATCCTGAAATAATATCCGTCAGAGGAGAGAGGCTTAAGAAAGGTTTGAAATATTTTTTTCTAAGTGTTGTTGACCACCAACACATATTGGCAAAATGTAACGGCTTAAAATATAAAATTAGAGTTTGTGATAATTTGTGTAAAGAGAAGAGATTTAACAATTTAAATTCTCAAGACTTTCTCCTCAGGGATAAAAAGGATCGTATTACAAGGTGGGGGCGTAAACAGTAAATTCACATAGTTTTTTCCAAATTTTGCTAAAAAAAAAAAATAATGGGGGAGAAACACAATGCGTTATAGCGTTGTGTTTCTCCCCCATTATTTTTTAACACTCTAAGTCTCGTGACCTACTTTTCTGAGGTCGTTGTACAGTTATATGACCTGTCTGACTTGCATTGTTTGCCGGTGTAGCTTCATATAGCGTGCAAAGAATGGTTCCTAATGAAATCTCATCAGCATTCAAAGACAGAGACTGTTGTTTTGCAAGTTAATTAGTCTTGAAATAATGAAGTAGGAAACTTATATGTAATGAGTAGGAAAGATGTGAACACCGCAAATGCGAGTTAATGTCGTGGTCGTGGCGTGATGAATATTTGTCTTCATTATCACACAACGACTATCTCGTGAGAATATCTGTTCCGCATGAGCACTCAAGTGGAACCCCTCGTGTTCACTCAAGCGGAACCCCCCACCCCTTCCCCCACTCCTTCGGGTTAATGGCCGGTTATGACCGGTTGTTGACTCCATCTAATTAAACTGAATTAAACATGGCAGCTTACATGGAAAATTCTAACCTTAAACCCTAGTATACGGATCGGAATCACTCCATGCTATTGCGCATGCGCCAAGTCTGTATTACTCCATTTAGTGCTACTGCGCCTGGAAAGGCGAGTTCTCCGGATCGGAACAATCCATGCTATTGCGCATGCGCCGAGTCTGTATTACTCCATTTAGTGCTACTGCGCTTGGAAAGTTCTAACCTCAAACCTTGGTTTAACGTTATTGCACATGCGTCGCATCCACTTCTTCGTTTTATTTTTACACCGCTATGAACTGGACTGAATTGAACCAATCCCGTCACGCTCCCCCCACGCCAGTCTCCTCATTTGCATACTGCTATATAAGTGGAGCAAGCGTTGTTCTCTCCTTCATTCTGCTTTCACGCACCGCACTTTTTGTTTTGTCTTTGACACCATTATTTTGTTTTAAAATGCTTCCTCACGTTAATGAAGAGTTCAATCCTTCCGAATATGCTGATGTTTACCATCAACATGTAGAAGATCCGATAGATTTTTACGATAGTAGCAGTGAGAATGAAGATGATAGTAGCAGTGAAAATGAAGAGAATGAAAATGAAGAGAATGAAAATGATAGTAGCAGTAAGAGTGAAGATGACAATGAAATTCGCATTGAACTTGATGAACAAATGAGACCATTTTATTTCAATGAACTAGATCCCCTTGATATGGTAGACAGATTCATTGCGGAAGCGCACAAATGGCTAAATTTAGGATATAATATTATAATTGGTTCAGCTATTCTGTATCATGATAGTAAGTTCTTTTGTGTAACATCAAATACTAGAGAACGTATGTTGACTTGGCGGGATGATGTATTGAGGTGTCACGAGTATAATATTAGCATTGGTGGCTACTTTGTCGCACAAGTGGGCTCGTGGGTCTAATGTGGCTAGTGTCGTCACACAAACCTTCCCTCACCCCCCACCCTATCCCCTCCCAATCCTTATTCCTTCCCCCTCCCCATTTTTAAAACTCATAAAAGGCGGACTATGAACCTCCAGGTTTTTAGTCTGTACTTGCACCGTCAAGATGAGTACTAGACTTGATGGTTTCACAGCCAATGATATTAATATATGGAGTTTGATAACAAACTTACGCATTAAAATTGAAGAAACAATTATGGCGAACAATGGGATAGGAGTTGTTGTTATTGTTTCATTACTAAGACATATTGATTATTTGTATGATATAAAAGTAACAATCGAGAATATTAATGAACTATTTCCCTGGACAATATTTATTCGCGATAAAGTTGAAGAGCAGAAAATTATAGTAGATGTGCTAGCAATGAAATATAACCTAGATAGAGAAGAATAACTACAAAACGCTCTCCCCCACCTTCCTTTATGTTGTGCAAAAGAGTGGGGAGTAAAAGAATATATGACTAAGAAAGCAATATATAGTTTGTTATTCGAGGTAAAAGAAGTGGTGAACAAATATGTTGTCTAAAGATACTCCATTTGTTAATTATTTTGAAGTTAAAAATGTTTATATCAGTACAGACGAAATGGAAGAAGACAATATAGAGGAAAATTATAACGAAACTGATAATTATTCAACGATGGATGAAGAAGAAATGGAACAGTTTGAACAAGAAATCTTTGAAGAAATGATAAACGATAGTGACGAAGACATAGTTAAAGAAGCAATTGATATATACATATTAGATTCATCATTGGATTCACCCATATCACCTTTACTGTCTTCTGAATCCGAATCCGAATTGGACTAAGGTAGTCCCCCCACTTTATTGTTTTTAAATAAGTCCTATAAATTGCGAACTTTATTATTAGTAAGTCAACATTTGTTGGAGCTGCATGTATGGTTAAGAATGTCTTCTAGAGATACTTCTTTTATACAATTAATTGAAATTGTAAAACAACGAAATATTACGTTAGTTGAAGAAGAAGATGAAGTTGAAACAACCGACATAATACAAGATCCTGTAGAAGAAGCAATAGAAGTAACAGAAATTGATCAAGAACCTTCAATGATGGAAGTAGTTGAAGCGCAAAATGAATCTCAAGATGTAGAAGAAACTGTTCCATATTCTGTTTTTTTGGGATTTTGCATCAAATACTTTTGTTGTAATTCAAATTGAAATTAATAATCTTGAAGAAGTGGTGGGGGAAAATTCTCCCCACCACTAGTTTAAAGTTGGTGGGGGAATGTTCATAAATGTGTTGGTTATTTGCGTAGAAGCTTATTCGTCAGGAAACTGTTGACTAAAAATGTTCAATCCTAACGCACCATCTTCTTCAAGAAACTGTCAAGTACAAACGTTTTGTGCTGTACCTTTTGAACCTTCATACTATAAAATGATAGGTATTCATGAAATTGCAATTAGTGATCAGAAAATGTTCAAAGTATTCTGTTCTCGACTTAATAGAACCTTACGTCTACCACCAAATACGTTCACTTACAGGCTACCCCTGATAGACAAAGATGATGTCAGCAAAATACCAATGATTCAAGTGAAATTCCTGGAAGATGGAATTCTTGTTAATTTAAGGTAATCCAGCACTCCCTATCTCCGCCATGTTAAATAAGGTGTCTTTAGGTACACATAACTTACACAAATACTGTGATATCAATCTGAAATTTTTTCTATTTGTTTTAGTGACCTTTCACAACAATAATAAGAAGTGGTTTTATTGTATATAAAAAAATTTAATTTTTATACAGTTTTTAAAGTTATATATATTTTTTATGAAATTTTATACATAATAGAAGCTGTAAAATTAAAACCATAAGAGATCATTCGATTCTGATTCGTACTATTGCTTAGCAACCTGCCATGGTCATTTGTACCAATTTTTGTGAAGATCTATTAAAAAATAAAGGGAATAATCGTACCGAAGTATCAAAAATTAAGTTTTTCGGAAAACGGCAAAAAAACTAAAACCTATAAATTAGCCTTTTTAAGGCCAAGGACGAAAGATTCATCGTCCTGAGATAGCTTTTAAGCATTCAGCATTAACCCGACAATTAAGGCCGAAGATTGCTTTCATCGTTTCTGAGATAGCATTTGTAGCGCGGCATCGTAGTTCCAGTTTTCTCTCCTGCAGCGCTAGCGGCTCAACAAGACAATTGGAGCGCCTCGACCACCAGCCTCGGTGGATCAGTTGGTTAAGGCGTTACCTTTCTGGCCAGAAGGTAGCGCCTGGGGCGGGTTCGAATCCCGCCCGGTTCACCGAGGGGGGAGTTGGTGTCAGTGCACAAATGCATATGATATCGGCGTCCTCGGGATAGGCTCCTGGCACAAGCTGCCAGGAACCCTGAAAGCTCCGGTGAGGCAAGCCTATGCTTTTAAAATATAGGGAGGACCTGATATTGTATGTATTTGTGCACTGACACCAACACCCGTTTTGCTATTTTAGAACGTCAATTTAAAGCCTAGCCTTACGGCGTTTTTAGTGTTAATATTTTTACTCAGTTTATTTTCCTTGAAATGATGGTGCATATATTTAGTAAAATGAGTCTAAGTAATATAAAAAATAATTTTACATAACAGTGTTTAGTATGCATGAATTCAGCATAAAATGGAGAATACAAAAACATAAAAAAACAAAAAAAGTTTTTTTTTTTAATTTTTGGGTGCTGTCTTACCTTAAGAGAAGTATATCATAATGAATATTCGAAAAGACTGGCTTTCAACTTTCTTAAGGAAAATATAGGACGTGAAAAATACCAGTATCCAGAACCATTTTACACATACCTTTTTGAAAATGGAGCAAGTGTAACAGTGGAAATAAGTATTAAGTTAATGTAATTCTCCCCACTACTAGCCTAAAGTTGGAGGGGGAAGTGCATAAATGTGTTGGTTTTCTGCGTAGAAGCTCATTCTTCAAGATATCGTTGACCAAAATGTTTCGTCATATTCCTTGTGATCGAACCTCTTTGTTCAGGGAGAATCAAAGATTAAAAAGACTAGAAAAGGAAAAACAAGCTATTTTAGGTGTTAGAGTTGCGTTTCTGCATTAGGTGTTCCAGTTTCCCTTCGAATTCACGGTTACGGTAGACCCGGACCGGACCGTTACGGTAGACCCGGACGGGCCAAACAAAATTGCGTCGATGTCCCGACGTTGTTACTACTGTTCCCATCACCTTGGTTCTTTATAAGTCTTGAATGACCTTGACCCACTTTCGGAAGGGTCAATGACCGACCCCCCCCCCCGTGTTCACTCAAGCGGAACCCCCCCCCCCCGTGTTCACTCGAGCGGAACCCCCCCCCCCCCCGAAAATTAAAATGCCTATAACTCGATAATGGATTAACGGATTAGGACAAGCAATACATCATTGAAAAGGTCTATGTAAGACGAACATTTTAGTTAAAGAAGAATTTACTTATCTTATTTTAGTCGAAAGTTATGCGAATTATTTGAAATAAATACCCCCTCTTTTTCCTTCCCTTCCACCTTCCCCCACTTAACGGCTGTTAACCCTTCTCATTAGCATACTGTTATAAAAGACGCATCGACCACGGCTAACGTTTCATTCTGTTTCCAGACGTTACGCTGCGAACTGCGAACAGAACTACCACGATGTCATCCCTGCCGACTACAACTTCCACTACAGCCCGCTCTTCTATTACAAGTTCAACTTCTACTTCTACTACGGCTTCAACTCCAGTCAAGAAAACTCTTCGCTTGAAAAATGCTCCCGACTGGTATAAGAAGCAACTAGACTCGAAACCTTCAACTTCTGGAGCTCCTCTTCCCCCGGCCAACAATACCACACATCGCAGCATATTTTCACCACCTTCGTCTTCAAATGACTCCACACCGCCTTCAACTAACATGCCGCCACCGCAGAAGCCAGCTCCCCGTCCTAATTCCCCTTCATTTGAAACCTTGCTTCATCGTCTTAGTACACCTGTCATTCCACTGTCACCAATGCCTCCTACCCCACCACTTACTATTCCTAAAGATCACACCTATCCTAAAAATAAATCTCCTAAGTCTGCTCCTTCAGAGCGTTTCCAATTATTAAAAGAAGAGCGTCGTAGGGCATTTAGCCGTCCCACTACTTGCCCTGAAGTGCTCGCTAGGGGAATTAAGAAAGGATCAGCTTGTGGAAGGAAATGTGTTAAGAACGAGAGTTTCTGCCGTGTACATATCGTGAAACATCTTTCCGAACCACAACTGGCAGAAATCCCCACTGTTGAAGACGATCCTGAAATAATATCCGTCAGAGGAGAGAGGCTTAAGAAAGGTTTGAAATATTTTTTTCTAAGTGTTGTTGACCACCAACACATATTGGCAAAATGTAACGGCTTAAAATATAAAATTAGAGTTTGTGATAATTTGTGTAAAGAGAAGAGATTTAACAATTTAAATTCTCAAGACTTTCTCCTCAGGGATAAAAAGGATCGTATTACAAGGTGGGGGCGTAAACAGTAAATTCACATAGTTTTTTCCAAATTTTGCTAAAAAAAAAAATAATGGGGGAGAAACACAATGCGTTATAGCGTTGTGTTTCTCCCCCATTATTTTTTAACACTCTAAGTCTCGTGACCTACTTTTCTGAGGTCGTTGTACAGTTATATGACCTGTCTGACTTGCATTGTTTGCCGGTGTAGCTTCATATAGCGTGCAAAGAATGGTTCCTAATGAAATCTCATCAGCATTCAAAGACAGAGACTGTTGTTTTGCAAGTTAATTAGTCTTGAAATAATGAAGTAGGAAACTTATATGTAATGAGTAGGAAAGATGTGAACACCGCAAATGCGAGTTAATGTCGTGGTCGTGGCGTGATGAATATTTGTCTTCATTATCACACAACGACTATCTCGTGAGAATATCTGTTCCGCATGAGCACTCAAGTGGAACCCCTCGTGTTCACTCAAGCGGAACCCCCCACCCCTTCCCCCACTCCTTCGGGTTAATGGCCGGTTATGACCGGTTGTTGACTCCATCTAATTAAACTGAATTAAACATGGCAGCTTACATGGAAAATTCTAACCTTAAACCCTAGTATACGGATCGGAATCACTCCATGCTATTGCGCATGCGCCAAGTCTGTATTACTCCATTTAGTGCTACTGCGCCTGGAAAGGCGAGTTCTCCGGATCGGAACAATCCATGCTATTGCGCATGCGCCGAGTCTGTATTACTCCATTTAGTGCTACTGCGCTTGGAAAGTTCTAACCTCAAACCTTGGTTTAACGTTATTGCACATGCGTCGCATCCACTTCTTCGTTTTATTTTTACACCGCTATGAACTGGACTGAATTGAACCAATCCCGTCACGCTCCCCCCACGCCAGTCTCCTCATTTGCATACTGCTATATAAGTGGAGCAAGCGTTGTTCTCTCCTTCATTCTGCTTTCACGCACCGCACTTTTTGTTTTGTCTTTGACACCATTATTTTGTTTTAAAATGCTTCCTCACGTTAATGAAGAGTTCAATCCTTCCGAATATGCTGATGTTTACCATCAACATGTAGAAGATCCGATAGATTTTTACGATAGTAGCAGTGAGAATGAAGATGATAGTAGCAGTGAAAATGAAGAGAATGAAAATGAAGAGAATGAAAATGATAGTAGCAGTAAGAGTGAAGATGACAATGAAATTCGCATTGAACTTGATGAACAAATGAGACCATTTTATTTCAATGAACTAGATCCCCTTGATATGGTAGACAGATTCATTGCGGAAGCGCACAAATGGCTAAATTTAGGATATAATATTATAATTGGTTCAGCTATTCTGTATCATGATAGTAAGTTCTTTTGTATAACATCAAATACTAGAGAACGTATGTTGACTTGGCGGGATGATGTATTGAGGTGTCACGAGTATAATATTAGCATTGGTGGCTACTTTGTCGCACAAGTGGGCTCGTGGGTCTAATGTGGCTAGTGTCGTCACACAAACCTTCCCTCACCCCCCACCCTATCCCCTCCCAATCCTTATTCCTTCCCCCTCCTCATTTTTAAAACTCATAAAAGGCGGACTATGAACCTCCAGGTTTTTAGTCTG
>JAQYXR010000672.1:0-66249 GCA_030545055.2 Neoaliturus tenellus
AAAACACCGATTAACACTCTATGAAAAAAGTCCTTTGCGTGCTAAGATAAAAATATATAATGAACTGCCAATATACTATAAAAATATTAACTCAAATCAATTTTTAAAAAAATAATGAACTCCTTAATCGGGCACTCTACACTCTACAGGAGTACTATATTAATCCTTTGAGATAGCACTCTATTTTAACTTTCAAAAATAATTATGAGTTTTGTTTTTGTTTGATTGTTTTATTTGACGTAAGTATTATTTTAAGTAAAATTTAGTGACGACGCACCTGTTCTGTAAGTTCAAATATTCAAATATTTAAGAATGTTTTGTGTAAATAAAATGTCTTATGACTTATGCCTTATGTCTAATCTTGTGTGTCAGTAATGGGAAATTAATTCTTACTAATGCGAACGACTGAGGCCCAATGGTTGTTATTACTGACCATAAAGAGTCCAGCAATATTCAATTATACCACTCAGTGAGATGGCGTGTTCATTGTTGTTGCCTAAATTATTCGTACATGTAGAGACAATAACACCTCATGGTCCCTTAACATGCCATATTACGACTAAGCTATGATTAATATTTACTGTTTATTAATTTTGATGTTTACTGTCGTTTTCACCATCGTTGAATTTATCATTTATTTGGAGATTGTGGCCTGGCATACTTATCATTAATCTACTGAAATTAATCCCCTTTAAAGTATTGTATTCAAACTAGCTACATTTTGCAAAGTGGCTGATTTGAAGAAACTTACCTTTCTTGTGTAATTATACAGGGTGTTTATAAAAACTATCTAATTTTAAGTATTATTTTATTCACGCTGAATAAAAAATTACTAAATTCTATACCTATAATACCTATAATTTCATTGATATAAGTGTATCAGCTGTTTTACTAAAAAATTTGTAAGATTAATTGAAAAGTTAAATAACAAGCTTTATTTTATCCCACATTTTTTCTAATATTTTGAAAACGAACCTTTCATTTTAATGTTATTTCCTTATATTATACATGATTTAAAGACCTTTTCATTCGCTAACAATTTTCTCTAAACCTAAAGGTCAAAGATCTATAGGCAATCAAAGTTCATTTTTAGTCCCATAAGAATAAAAAGGAGGAAACTTTAATCTTCTTTATCTCCGAAACCATTCAGTATAAGAGAATAATACATTCAGATAAAAATGTCTTAAAACGTCATCTTAGAATCATACTTAATTCTCACGAGAAGAATTTTCTTAGATCATAATTTTAAGATATATCTAACCCGGAGTATTTTTTTCTTTTAAAGTTGTACCGGAGCTGCAACACTCCTGTTCTCTCAGATAATTTTCAAGGGATTGCGTAAGTAAAATCCATCGAAATTAATGTGGAATTAATTGTAAGTACGAATACTCATAATACAAAGTTTCTTAATGCTATATTGAATAATAAACATGATTTACTTTTTTACTGAACCTTGTTAAGAACATCCATGAGAGTTTCTAATTTTTTGGCTTCGTAACCTGTGGAAGCAATTCAACAGTTTATAGTTAAATTTTTACTTTATAAACTCCCGTAAAAACTCGCCGAGTCCCCTTCCTCACTCCCTTATTTACATCAGAAGCTCCAGGACAGTCTACAATTACAAGAGAAAGATATATGGAAGATGTTGGTCGTAGAAAGTCCTGTGTTTAACCACTGGCACATACATTTTATATTGATGGTTGCTTGATTGTTATTGATTGTTTCATTCACTGTATAAACAGACCATTAAACGTGTGGAAAATCAACATTATTAGATTGGTTTTCTTTCCTTTAAAATACGTTAATACAGTTAAGTAATGTATAAACAATATAAAGATTTATATTTTTTAAAGCAAAACTATTTTAAACAACAAAGTTGACTAAAAACAAAAGTACTTATTTCCTTTTTCATCAGTCTATTACTGTATTTTTATTTTTATGTTTATCTTTAGAATGGTTGACACAAAGTTATCGTTAGGTCTGGCCCCTCACAACTGGCAATAAAAATGAATGCCTTTGTCCTTGTTTACGCGATCGCCGCGCCGTGTCGATTTTTGCGACCTGCAGATAACGGATCATTAACATTATGGGGGGAGTGGAGTGGAGGAGGGGAGAGGAACCAGATCGCCTCTGATGAAATCGGCTCTCTGCTGTATGTTTTAATTTGTATTTACATTAATACACATGTATGTGTACATGTAGATACATTTTGGTAAATTATTCTATTAATTTATTGACAATTAAAAATTTGTGTAAACTGTTAAAATTATTTTAGAAAACTAAGTTGAAATTTTTTACAATTATGTAATTGGTCATTACTATCTTAGGTCCAATGATGTAAAATCGACTGGCATTTTTAAAAGTATACTTTAAGGAGTATGTTAACATCTGCATTGGGGTTAACGTTCTCATGTTACTTTGAGCCCAATGATATATTGTTAATGTCTATTGATAGTTTGTTACAAGTATTTTTTTGTGTATGAGAGTTATTACTCTATATCTGTAATTGTTCGATTGAAAGTTTTAAGCACTAAAAGAGCATCATGAGCATTAATTATTTGTGGAAATTACTAAATAGGACATCCGGCTATTTTAACGGTCAGCGTCTTCGACTTCGGTTTTTGAGGTGACGGATTCGATTCCCAAACTGACCAAAAACATTTGATCAGTTTGGACCGCTTTGCCAAAAAAGCGTTCTGTGTACCAAATACAAATCTCCTTAACAAAAAGCGTGGATATGAGAAAAATACATATACCTCTGCTACAAGTTACCATAATGCTGACCGTATTTTTTATCCTTGAAATACTCTTCAGTTTGATATATGATGTAACACTCTTAAGCCTGTATTACATACATATTCATTGCATTTATAACACAATATACAAAGAATATTAATATCAAATACATTTGTCAATTTTATCATTGATTTACATTTTAATTTGCTTGCTTTGTAATATTTTAATAAGCATTTAATGTTTTTTTTTACCATTATGGGAGGGATGGGAGGGGATCCTAAAGGTTTGTAAAAAACCTTTAGGAGATTTTTATTTCTTACTATATTTTAAGTTAATATCTTAAAGTATGATATTAAGTTAATACTGATATTAAGATAATATCAGTGATGATATCAAGTTTGGAAAATTGAAACCATAACATTCTCATTGTAATCTTTTTAATAGCTAAGGAAGAAATTTTCACTCATGAAAAGATTTGCTACAATGAATGATACAACAGAATAATAGATTTACACAAACAAATTGAAAATAAATTTTGAGAATAACTGATTTTTAAGATGGTTCTGAAATGTATTTATGAGAAAATAAAATTATTAATTACCTGTTAATATTCTACAGCAAAATACATAAATTTTAAAACATGACATCAAGTTTTGAACTGTAAACAGCTTGTGAATTATCACACGAAACAATGTAATTGTTTATTCAAAGGAAATCCGATGGTTACACATTGAAAAAGCTAAACCGGCCTTATTTGTTGAAACTCTTTCAAAGCAGACAATTAGTATTGTAACGCGCAATAACATATTTTTTATCCACACAATACATCTGAAAATACATACGCTTTTTCTCAAAAAAGTTGTTCAAACAAATTCCTGTAAAACATATTCTGTTTAAAAAGACCCATAAATTTTATTTCCTCTAGTTTTTTTTTTTTTCAATTCCCTTACTTGTTATAATTTATAGCAGTGTTCTTGCAATACTCAAACCTGTTTACATTTTATGATCTATAACAATACATTTTCAATGATCAAACCTTCTTATATTTTATATTTAGATTTAGTAAATCGTCTATTTAACCAGAAGTCATCTTGCTATGGAGATTACGAATTTTCCTATTCAAGACTAAACAGAATTGACACTAACTAGGAATTTAAGTAGCATAGCCTACACTAATTTTAGCTACTGAATTATCATTTAAATGTTACAACGTTTTAGTTTGATTTAAAGTGATTTTGTTTAAAAAAAATTAATATCTTACTTCAACCATAACCCAGCATTTATCCAATTTTCTTTGGTTTTTACCTATCACAGGTTGCTTTATAGCTTTAATTTGAGTTTAATTACATTTAGATTACTTTTTTATGGGTGGTTGTGACAGTCATACAAATGCTCGGTTTATTTGTTTACAGACTACAAAATAAGCGACATCGCTCGGCGCGCGGTGTCACTGCGGGGCCCATTCCGACTGGTGTTATTGGCAGCTTGTATTTATTGTTGATTTCATTGTTCTTTCCCTTTCACTAAAGATATTTTTTATTGATTAGACTGGGAATCAACTGAGGGTTTCCAATGTATCTGTAGATAAATTTATTGACCTTAACTGCAGTTTTAAATAATACGAAAAAAAATTTTAAGAGGAAACAGTTTCATGTTTTAATTTTAAATGTTTTATAAAGAATACAAGAAAACATTAACATAGGTTTTTATGAAATTAAGATTTTTCAAGCAATTTGATTGACTACATTCATATTTTTACTTGTTTTATTCCATACATGTACGTATATATTGCAACAATAATATAATACACTATCACCACTAATACGTAGTGGATAGTTAATTCTATATCATCAGTTCTTTGGGGGTTGCAGCAATAATTTAACATACGGTGTTATAATATCAAAAATAATTAATTTAAAACTTCGTTGTTACATAACTGTTACATTAAAAAGTATATAATTAGCAAATTCAACACATTAGTCATAAGAAAATATACAAAATGTACTACTTATTTACTAATTTATTTGTTATTGAAAAATCATCATACTAAAAGACTTTTATAAAATAGTTGAAGTTAAAAAATATATATATATATATTTGCTTATTATTTATATTTAGTATTATTCCGCGCTTATATAAATAAATATTGATAAATAGGTTGGCCTGTTTATTTGATTAGTTATTTAAACTAGGATGGAAAACACTTGAAAGTGATTTTTTTCTGCTCTCATAAGTCGGTGATGTAGACCCAGAAGTTTCGGTGCCACTTGAGCCAAGTCTGCTGATTCGTATAGCTGCCGTCGAGGACATAACTATCCCGAAGTGTGAGCGTTGAGCGATTACTGCACTATTGATCGATGATTTCCACCACATGTACGATTAAAGTTCTGGTTCTGGATTTTCACAGGTTTACATCCCAGTTATACAGCAAGATTATAGAGTACACCGTCAGATCTACCAGCACCAAAGTTAAGGAACTAAGATGGCAAATGTAACTGGATACACCAGATGTGTCGTTCCGGGATGTCCTCCGTTCCAACCTCCTCTATAAAGTGACGCCAATTTCTTGCTTATTATTCGTGTACTTCATCTTGTACATGTTTACTCATGTATACACTAAAGTTTATTTATAAATGGTCACATTGTTTTGCATTTCCAATATTTACAGGTTTATCTTTGAAAATACATAACACCTTAGACCTTTTAGGAAGGTCCATTCAGGAAAAATATAGTTTTTCAGAAAAATAAATCTGAAACCCTTTTATTATGGATATACAAATTATATTTAAAGATTTGTTATCTATTTTAATTATTAAACATAAATTTTTATGTTGAATTAAAGATATAATATTTTTATTTTATAAATCATTCAGCTGAAAACAATTGCTACAGTAGTTTATTACTTTTTTCTTTTTTTTATCAATGTTTGCTACAAAAGTGGCTTAAAAAGATAAAACAGTACAGAAGAGGTAAATATGGATGAAATATGGCAACACTCATCATGGGATTATACTTAAAAGGATGTTATCTGCCACATGCAAAACATCTTTCTTTCGTGTCCCTTTATACATTAATCTCATTGTAGGATGAACTGAGAACTAAAGTGCATCAAGCACAATCTCTACATTAGGCTAAGCCAGGTATAGAACATACTTCTTTACTTGTTTGTTAGTAAAATGTCTATCCTTTTTACAACACACAAAAACAATTCATTGTTGCTAAAAGTTTTTTTTTTTTTTTCTTAATTACCTTAGTTGTCTTGATTAATTCCTACCAGTATTTCCTTCCCTTCCTCTATTTTAAATTTCCTTAAGCAGGATACATTAGTAATAAATTTAATATTTTCTTTTCTACTCTTACATAACTCAGTTTTGAAAATCTTCAGGCAGCTAAATCTGAAGTTCTACTTTGCAGATTTCAGTAATTAATGAGTCATTGGAAACCTTCACACTCGTAGATGGTCAAATAATTATGAAAGTTTGATTTTTTAAATATTTATGTCGAAAAAGCAAAAAATATTTCCATAAGAAATATATGGGAATCGCGATTTTATTTGTAGGCTAATTTTGACTACCTTTATTTAGTATTTAAAAGAAATGCACAATAGAGGTTTGTATGAAATTTTATTCTGTTTAAGAATATTACCGTCTACTTTGGTCGATTTTCTCACCGTTAAAAAGTTATTTGAAAAAAAGCAATGCAATGTTTAAATTTATTATGGAGGGTAAATACCGAGGGAAAAAATTGTTTTGTTAAACTTTGTACAACAACATCTACAGCTCTACCTGACCGATTGTATTATTAATGGGTGATTGGAAAGCTTCACACTTGTAGATGGTCAAATAATTATCAAAGTTTGATTTTTAAGATGATTTATGTTGCAAAAGTAAAAACACATGTTTTGGTAAAAAAAATTAAAACAAATTTAAACCAATTTGTTTTTAGCAAGTTTTTTTTGGCAAGTTTTGGCCACCTGTTATTAGTATTTTATATTTTTTTATATGTTTAAAAGAATAAAGTACTAAGACTTATAGTACCGTATAAATATTTAAGTTTTAACATTTCTTTTTTAAGTTTACATTTTTATAATGACCTCGGTCGTTAGGGTGCCACAGACTCCGTAGATTTCCAATGTAAGAGGATATCTCTTGTTTTTTTTTCCTTATAAACTCTAGGCGACAGTTAGGTAAACTTCCAATTTGATCAAGATATGTTTATGAATATGAATGATGTATGGTTCTGTTAATTTCCCATGAGAAACATGAATTTTGGTTTTCCCCTCAAAAGGTCTAAGTTGAGTGAGTAATTTCAAATATCAAGTTGAGTTGTTCTTAGAAAGTTAATTTTTTTGTCAATTCAAATATTTATAGTACACTTCTTAAAATAAAACTATAGAAGTGTTAATTGTAAAACCCCATCCTAAATATATTGTAAACCAAATAAAAACGCGTCTCTCACGATAGTGATTATGGTTTCACATTTCCTCAAGGCTGGCCTACGGCTTTATAGAAAATCTCATTTGAATTTTTTTTTTCTAAAAATATTTTTATGTAAGAATAGTTGTTATCTTCTTGTTAGTTTCTCTTCTAGGAACTTTAAAACCAAAACATGTCAAGTCCTCGGACTAATCAATTTACCTTTTACGTATTGAAAAGTGAAAAGTGAACGATATCGCCATCGTTCATTTTTAAGAATTAACTAAAAATATTTTAAATGATTAATTTAAAATTTAAATTATGGGAGAAACAAATCAATATATGTTTCAACTAATAACATCTGCATCCAGAAGCATTGACTATTAAATGACCGGCCTCTGTAAGCCGGAAGTTTGTAATTAACTTCCCGTTTTACATATTCAAATAGGACAATGGCACAATACCGGTGAACAATAGAAATAATATATGAATATTGTTATTTCTTGTGAGTTGGACTTTAGTATTTTTATATAATATATTACATTTGGTTAACTACATTTTTTAGTTAGGCCTACTAAACGTAGGATTAAAAATATTTTTCTAAGCGATGTTAATTAATTGTTTTAATATTTATTTCTATATTTCAAAAAATTATATTAATCTGTTTATATTTGGAAAATATTTTAGACAATCATGTCGTTTTTCTCTTGAACATCCAGGTCAAATAATATTCATTAAAATATCATTTACGTAATGTTTCTGCCGTGAAAATATTGTAAAAGATCTAAAATAACACCCTTCACATAAATTATAATATGCTAGTTATTTGCCTAGTAATAATAGCCATAAATGTCTACTCTAATAAGCTATCATCACTTTTTCATTCATTAAGGAGGACGGCCCACTAAGAGTCAGACAAAATTCTTAAACAGCGCCATAGGTCGAGTATGGGATCAAATTAAAGTTCTCACTTTAATGCCGCAAACTACACTTAAAATGGATGACTGAGTCGGAAATAGTAAGCAAAAAAGTGCCATTCTTTTTTATTACGTTTTAGTGACTACGTCCGGCGATGACGACATACCTTTTCGTGTTCAATATAGAACATATAACAATAATCAGAAACAATATTTGAGTCAGACTTTCCATGCATTCTCAACATCTTTATATCCTGGACTATTAACTAAATTACATCAGCGTTGTAAAAAAGGCAAAATTTGCGCAAGTTTAAATACTTTAATTTTTGTATTTTATAAAAATACGTTATATCTCCATAACCATAAGTCCTAGATAAACAAATTAAATACGTAAATTGTAGGAAATTCAATTTTCTACAACCCTATATATTTTTCGTCGAGCTAAAGTTCACCCAGTTATATCCGCAATGGGAATATAACTGGGAAAAAAATGTAAGAAGTTAAGATTTTTTAGGTTTTTCCAATATGTCGGTGGGAGCGGAGGGTGGAAAATTGTGCATTTTGCATTTTAAACAACTACTAACCATCCTAGACAACATAAAAAAAATTTAGAACCACCGGACCGTTTGTAAGCAAACAGTTATATTTTTGTCTTTATTTACTGGACTAAACACCAACTGTAGGCACCAAAGTTTAATACTTTTTACTGACTTATGATACCAATTTTGTTAACTATGAAAGTTACTAGCATCAACAGTTAATGATAAACTCTACTTTCTACTTTCCGTTATCGCCTTTTTTCAAGTATCCCTATAGACATTTGAGTTGTTTCATCGTGGTTTTTTTTTTTTTTTTTTTTTTTCTAAAGTTATATGAACTGATAAAATATTGATTCTTAGCGTTAAATTCTTAAGCCTGTAAACAATTAAAAATGTTTGCATAGTATTTTTCAGTCGACTTTTATAAGAAAAATAAATTCCAAAAAGTTTCAAAACATTTAATTTCCAGTACCCGAGGGTTTAGGCAAGGTAAATAAGTAACGTTCTCACCCATCGCAATGCAATTTTTGTCACATTTAGAACGTTTTTAAAATATCTCAGCATAATGTTAATCGTTCTGCAATTGGCAGCTTACAACTATCACGAACACGATTAACTCTCAGTTATTTACCCTGTGAAGAGTATCTAAAGAATACATTTAATGCATAAATCAACTTCATGACACCAAAATCAATACTTATTTTTTAACCGTTTTTAGTATATGTGAGTGTTAAGAATCTGAAGAATTTAGCTTTTCAGTGTAAAATATTTTTTAAACCTGAATATGCATATTTAGTATGAAAAACAAATAATCATTAAAAAAATTATTTTTAAAGTTGAAAACTTTAATCTTGTTGCGATAGGCTAAATACTTCATTTAAATACTACTCTAATAGCATTGCAATGTCTGTATGTTGCATAATATCCGTAAACAACCAGTTTTAGTTTTGAAATTTGTTTAAATTTAACGGGGATTGTCCTAGTATTGCCTACATATTACCATATATACATTAATTTTTTCAATATTTATTTATTTACGAGAGTAATATATAAAATGGTTACCATGCCTTTTACAAATCCCATATGAACATTATTTTGTCAGTGTCAGTTACACAAAGAGAGAGCCTGAAGGTAAAAGTAAGAAGCATATGTAGCCCTGGCGGATTGAAATATTTTTATATAAATTTTGTATGTGATAGTGTCTTACCCTTAGTTATATTTTCGGCTGTTAAATATATTATGAACATGTTATACAGTTTCTAATACATATAATTATCTAATTTTCAACATATTTTCCTAGAATGTAAACATTCTGTAAGGATATTTTAATGATTTTTTTATTCACATTTGAAACTATAAAATATTTTTTTAACATTAATGACTAAACTTAAGCGATGCAATGTAAAATATTTACATTCATATGTAATCTTTATAATAATTTTTATTCATTCAAGCAATGACTACATTTTCCATTAAAAAGAATGAATTATAAAGAAAATATACCTAAACACAAAACGTCTTTTAATATATTTCAACAGAATATACAATTTAACTTCTTAACTTTTCAACGGCAATTAAAAATATAAAATTTCTACACTCGATTGGTAAAGGAGATAAGTTGGCCTTAGCTTCAGCTTATCCCAAAATACTTAGGACGTGTACTGACAGAGAAACGGTCACCGCCGCCCCCCCTCCCTCCCGGGGGCCCCTCCCCCCGCACGTGACAACCGGTCGGCCTCGATTTCACATCCACTCTGCCCTACCCGCATCCACCACCACAAGCCACCTTACACTGACCTAAAACACTCCCCGTCCATATAAAAAACATACAGACAAGAACAGTTACAAACGATATGCAGACATTTCGCGATGGATGGCTTTTAATATGTTGAGATAGACTTGTCAAGTATGCTGCAGATCTGGTGAAGAGCTGTGTAATATGTAAAATATGATCGATAATTTTAGTTTAGAATCTATCTATAAGAGATTCTAAATAGATCAAAGATGTTTTTACGATATTAAATGCATTAAATCTTGATCTCAATAAGTGCTTTTGTTCCCCACCAGGATTACCACAAGAGTGATTATATTGTAATCTCTGTTAAGTTATTATTATAAATTTCGTTATAAGAGTTATTAGTTATAAGAGAATATATAAGAGTTTCTTAAAATTAGAAGAAATATCTATAGACCTTTGGATGTTAAAAATAAATTTGTTAAGTATAAATTTTGTATGTGATAGTGTCTTACCCTTAGTTATATTTTCGGCTGTTAAATATATTATGAACATGTTATACAGTTTCTAATACATATAATTATCTAATTTTCAACATATTTTCCTAGAATGTAAACATTCTGTAAGGATATTTTAATGATTTTTTTATTCACATTTGAAACTATAAAATATTTTTTTAACATTAATGACTAAACTTAAGCGATGCAATGTAAAATATTTACATTCATATGTAATCTTTATAATAATTTTTATTCATTCAAGCAATGACTACATTTTCCATTAAAAAGAATGAATTATAAAGAAAATATACCTAAACACAAAACGTCTTTTAATATATTTCAACAGAATATACAATTTAACTTCTTAACTTTTCAACGTCAATTAAAAATATAAAATTTCTACACTCGATTGGTAAAGGAGATAAGTTGGCCTTAGCTTCAGCTTATCCCAAAATACTTAGGACGTGTACTGACAGAGAAACGGTCACCGCCGCCCCCCCCCCCTCCCTCCCGGGGGCCCCTCCCCCCGCACGTGACAACCGGTCGGCCTCGATTTCACATCCACTCTGCCCTACCCGCATCCACCACCACAAGCCACCTTACACTGACCTAAAACACTCCCCGTCCATATAAAAAACATACAGACAAGAACAGTTACAAACGATATGCAGACATTTCGCGATGGATGGCTTTTAATATGTTGAGATAGACTTGTCAAGTATGCTGCAGATCTGGTGAAGAGCTGTGTAATATTTAAAATATGATCGATAATTTTAGTTTAGAATCTATCTATAAGAGATTCTAAATAGATCAAAGATGTTTTTACGATATTAAATGCATTAAATCTTGATCTCAATAAGTGCTTTTGTTCCCCACCAGGATTACCACAAGAGTGATTATATTGTAATCTCTGTTAAGTTATTATTATAAATTTCGTTATAAGAGTTATTAGTTATAAGAGAATATATAAGAGTTTCTTAAAATTAGAAGAAATATCTATAGACCTTTGGATGTTAAAAATAAATTTGTTAAGTATAAATTTTGTATGTGATAGTGTCTTACCCTTAGTTATATTTTCGGCTGTTAAATATATTATGAACATGTTATACAGTTTCTAATACATATAATTATCTAATTTTCAACATATTTTCCTAGAATGTAAACATTCTGTAAGGATATTTTAATGATTTTTTTATTCACATTTGAAACTATAAAATATTTTTTTAACATTAATGACTAAACTTAAGCGATGCAATGTAAAATATTTACATTCATATGTAATCTTTATAATAATTTTTATTCATTCAAGCAATGACTACATTTTCCATTAAAAAGAATGAATTATAAAGAAAATATACCTAAACACAAAACGTCTTTTAATATATTTCAACAGAATATACAATTTAACTTCTTAACTTTTCAACGGCAATTAAAAATATAAAATTTCTACACTCGATTGGTAAAGGAGATAGGTTGGCCTTAGCTTCAGCTTATCCCAAAATACTTAGGACGTGTACTGACAGAGAAACGGTCACCGCCGCCCCCCCTCCCTCCCGGGGGCCCCTCCCCCCGCACGTGACAACCGGTCGGCCTCGATTTCACATCCACTCTGCCCTACCCGCATCCACCGCCACAAGCCACCTTACACTGACCTAAAACACTCCCCGTCCATATAAAAAACATACAGACAAGAACAGTTACAAACGATATGCAGACATTTCGCGATGGATGGCTTTTAATATGTTGAGATAGACTTGTCAAGTATGCTGCAGATCTGGTGAAGAGCTGTGTAATATGTAAAATATGATCGATAATTTTAGTTTAGAATCTTATCTATAAGAGATTCTAAATAGATCAAAGATGTTTTTACGATATTAAATGCATTAAATCTTGATCTCAATAAGTGCTTTTGTTCCCCACCAGGATTACCACAAGAGTGATTATATTGTAATCTCTGTAAAGTTATTATTATAAATTTCGTTATAAGAGTTATTAGTTATAAGAGAATATATAAGAGTTTCTTAAAATTAGAAGAAATATCTATAGACCTTTGGATGTTAAAAATAAATTTGTTAAGTATAAATTTTGTATGTGATAGTGTCTTACCCTTAGTTATATTTTCGGCTGTTAAATATATTATGAACATGTTATACAGTTTCTAATACATATAATTATCTAATTTTCAACATATTTTCCTAGAATGTAAACATTCTGTAAGGATATTTTAATGATTTTTTTATTCACATTTGAAACTATAAAATATTTTTTTAACATTAATGACTAAACTTAAGCGATGCAATGTAAAATATTTGCATTCATATGTAATCTTTATAATAATTTTTATTCATTCAAGCAATGACTACATTTTCCATTAAAAAGAATGAATTATAAAGAAAATATACCTAAACACAAAACGTCTTTTAATATATTTCAACAGAATATACAATTTAACTTCTTAACTTTTCAACGGCAATTAAAAATATAAAATTTCTACACTCGATTGGTAAAGGAGATAAGTTGGCCTTAGCTTCAGCTTATCCCAAAATACTTAGGACGTGTACTGACAGAGAAACAAACGGTCACCGCCGCCCCCCCCCTCCCTCCCGGGGGCCCCTCCCCCCGCACGTGACAACTGGTCGGCCTCGATTTCACATCCACTCTGCCCTACCCGCATCCACCACCACAAGCCACCTTACACTGACCTAAAACACTCCCCGTCCATATAAAAAACATACAGACAAGAACAGTTACAAACGATATGCAGACATTTCGCGATGGATGGCTTTTAATATGTTGAGATAGACTTGTCAAGTATGCTGCAGATCTGGTGAAGAGCTGTGTAATATTTAAAATATGATCGATAATTTTAGTTTAGAATCTATCTATAAGAGATTCTAAATAGATCAAAGATGTTTTTACGATATTAAATGCATTAAATCTTGATCTCAATAAGTGCTTTTGTTCCCCACCAGGATTACCACAAGAGTGATTATATTGTAATCTCTGTTAAGTTATTATTATAAATTTCGTTATAAGAGTTATTAGTTATAAGAGAATATATAAGAGTTTCTTAAAATTAGAAGAAATATCTATAGACCTTTGGATGTTAAAAATAAATTTGTTAAGTATAAATTTTGTATGTGATAGTGTCTTACCCTTAGTTATATTTTCGGCTGTTAAATATATTATGAACATGTTATACAGTTTCTAATACATATAATTATCTAATTTTCAACATATTTTCCTAGAATGTAAACATTCTGTAAGGATATTTTAATGATTTTTTTATTCACATTTGAAACTATAAAATATTTTTTTAACATTAATGACTAAACTTAAGCGATGCAATGTAAAATATTTACATTCATATGTAATCTTAATAATAATTTTTATTCATTCAAGCAATGACTACATTTTCCATTAAAAAGAATGAATTATAAAGAAAATATACCTAAACACAAAACGTCTTTTAATATATTTCAACAGAATATACAATTTAACTTCTTAACTTTTCAACGGCAATTAAAAATATAAAATTTCTACACTCGATTGGTAAAGGAGATAAGTTGGCCTTAGCTTCAGCTTATCCCAAAATACTTAGGACGTGTACTGACAGAGAAACGGTCACCACCGCCCCCCCTCCCTCCCGGGGGCCCCTCCCCCCGCACGTGACAACCGGTCGGCCTCGATTTCACATCCACTCTGCCCTACCCGCATCCACCACCACAAGCCACCTTACACTGACCTAAAACACTCCCCGTCCATATAAAAAACATACAGACAAGAACAGTTACAAACGATATGCAGACATTTCGCGATGGATGGCTTTTAATATGTTGAGATAGACTTGTCAAGTATGCTGCAGATCTGGTGAAGAGCTGTGTAATATTTAAAATATGATCGATAATTTTAGTTTAGAATCTATCTATAAGAGATTCTAAATAGATCAAAGATGTTTTTACGATATTAAATGCATTAAATCTTGATCTCAATAAGTGCTTTTGTTCCCCACCAGGATTACCACAAGAGTGATTATATTGTAATCTCTGTTAAGTTATTATTATAAATTTCGTTATAAGAGTTATTAGTTATAAGAGAATATATAAGAGTTTCTTAAAATTAGAAGAAATATCTATAGACCTTTGGATGTTAAAAATAAATTTGTTAAGTATAAATTTTGTATGTGATAGTGTCTTACCCTTAGTTATATTTTCGGCTGTTAAATATATTATGAACATGTTATACAGTTTCTAATACATATAATTATCTAATTTTCAACATATTTTCCTAGAATGTAAACATTCTGTAAGGATATTTTAATGATTTTTTTATTCACATTTGAAACTATAAAATATTTTTTTAACATTAATGACTAAACTTAAGCGATGCAATGTAAAATATTTACATTCATATGTAATCTTTATAATAATTTTTATTCAATAAAGCAATGACTACATTTTCCATTAAAAAGAATGAATTATAAAGAAAATATACCTAAACACAAAACGTCTTTTAATATATTTCAACAGAATATACAATTTAACTTCTTAACTTTTCAACGGCAATTAAAAATATAAAATTTCTACACTCGATTGGTAAAGGAGATAAGTTGGCCTTAGCTTCAGCTTATCCCAAAATACTTAGGACGTGTACTGACAGAGAAACGGTCACCGCCGCCCCCCCCTCCCTCCCGGGGGCCCCTCCCCCCGCACGTGACAACCGGTCGGCCTCGATTTCACATCCACTCTGCCCTACCCGCATCCACCGCCACAAGCCACCTTACACTGACCTAAAACACTCCCCGTCCATATAAAAAACATACAGACAAGAACAGTTACAAACGATATGCAGACATTTCGCGATGGATGGCTTTTAATATGTTGAGATAGACTTGTCAAGTATGCTGCAGATCTGGTGAAGAGCTGTGTAATATTTAAAATATGATCGATAATTTTAGTTTAGAATCTATCTATAAGAGATTCTAAATAGATCAAAGATGTTTTTACGATATTAAATGCATTAAATCTTGATCTCAATAAGTGCTTTTGTTCCCCACCAGGATTACCACAAGAGTGATTATATTGTAATCTCTGTTAAGTTATTATTATAAATTTCGTTATAAGAGTTATTAGTTATAAGAGAATATATAAGAGTTTCTTAAAATTAGAAGAAATATCTATAGACCTTTGGATGTTAAAAATAAATTTGTTAAGTATAAATTTTGTATGTGATAGTGTCTTACCCTTAGTTATATTTTCGGCTGTTAAATATATTATGAACATGTTATACAGTTTCTAATACATATAATTATCTAATTTTCAACATATTTTCCTAGAATGTAAACATTCTGTAAGGATATTTTAATGATTTTTTTATTCACATTTGAAACTATAAAATATTTTTTTAACATTAATGACTAAACTTAAGCGATGCAATGTAAAATATTTACATTCATATGTAATCTTAATAATAATTTTTATTCATTCAAGCAATGACTACATTTTCCATTAAAAAGAATGAATTATAAAGAAAATATACCTAAACACAAAACGTCTTTTAATATATTTCAACAGAATATACAATTTAACTTCTTAACTTTTCAACGGCAATTAAAAATATAAAATTTCTACACTCGATTGGTAAAGGAGATAAGTTGGCCTTAGCTTCAGCTTATCCCAAAATACTTAGGACGTGTACTGACAGAGAAACGGTCACCACCGCCCCCCCTCCCTCCCGGGGGCCCCTCCCCCCGCACGTGACAACCGGTCGGCCTCGATTTCACATCCACTCTGCCCTACCCGCATCCACCACCACAAGCCACCTTACACTGACCTAAAACACTCCCCGTCCATATAAAAAACATACAGACAAGAACAGTTACAAACGATATGCAGACATTTCGCGATGGATGGCTTTTAATATGTTGAGATAGACTTGTCAAGTATGCTGCAGATCTGGTGAAGAGCTGTGTAATATTTAAAATATGATCGATAATTTTAGTTTAGAATCTATCTATAAGAGATTCTAAATAGATCAAAGATGTTTTTACGATATTAAATGCATTAAATCTTGATCTCAATAAGTGCTTTTGTTCCCCACCAGGATTACCACAAGAGTGATTATATTGTAATCTCTGTTAAGTTATTATTATAAATTTCGTTATAAGAGTTATTAGTTATAAGAGAATATATAAGAGTTTCTTAAAATTAGAAGAAATATCTATAGACCTTTGGATGTTAAAAATAAATTTGTTAAGTATAAATTTCGTATGTGATAGTGTCTTACCCTTAGTTATATTTTCGGCTGTTAAATATATTATGAACATGTTATACAGTTTCTAATACATATAATTATCTAATTTTCAACATATTTTCCTAGAATGTAAACATTCTGTAAGGATATTTTAATGATTTTTTTATTCACATTTGAAACTATAAAATATTTTTTTAACATTAATGACTAAACTTAAGCGATGCAATGTAAAATATTTACATTCATATGTAATCTTTATAATAATTTTTATTCAATAAAGCAATGACTACATTTTCCATTAAAAAGAATGAATTATAAAGAAAATATACCTAAACACAAAACGTCTTTTAATATATTTCAACAGAATATACAATTTAACTTCTTAACTTTTCAACGGCAATTAAAAATATAAAATTTCTACACTCGATTGGTAAAGGAGATAAGTTGGCCTTAGCTTCAGCTTATCCCAAAATACTTAGGACGTGTACTGACAGAGAAACGGTCACCGCCGCCCCCCCCTCCCTCCCGGGGGCCCCTCCCCCCGCACGTGACAACCGGTCGGCCTCGATTTCACATCCACTCTGCCCTACCCGCATCCACCGCCACAAGCCACCTTACACTGACCTAAAACACTCCCCGTCCATATAAAAAACATACAGACAAGAACAGTTACAAACGATATGCAGACATTTCGCGATGGATGGCTTTTAATATGTTGAGATAGACTTGTCAAGTATGCTGCAGATCTGGTGAAGAGCTGTGTAATATGTAAAATATGATCGATAATTTTAGTTTAGAATCTATCTATAAGAGATTCTAAATAGATCAAAGATGTTTTTACGATATTAAATGCATTAAATCTTGATCTCAATAAGTGCTTTTGTTCCCACCAGGATTACCACAAGAGTGATTATATTGTAATCTCTGTAAAGTTATTATTATAAATTTCGTTATAAGAGTTATTAGTTATAAGAGAATATATAAGAGTTTCTTAAAATTAGAAGAAATATCTATAGACCTTTGGATATTAAGTTTCTTTAAATCTTAGAATGACTTATAAAAAAGTAAAGTCATCTTTTACAATTTTTTAACGTTTTTTAACAGAGTGTAGTGATTTATATCAAATATGAAGGTTACCAACTATTGGTCACCTTACTCCTAATTATATGGCTTAATCCAATGACCTTGTGTGATAAAGTTCTTGGGGCTTTTTATTTCAAATTTACACTCCCTTTTTTGAGTGGTAAATAAATAAGAGGTGTATAATAGTAAAAAAATGCACTGGTGTTAAAGTTTATTGGTTTTAATAATAGCAATAAAAATCTGAAATGTCTCTTTATTAATTAAATCTAAACTTTAAAAAATATTGTTATATGACCGGAAATCATTTATCAAAATATTTTATTTCTTTGGAGCGTAACTTTCAACAAAATATTATACTTGGTTACGGGTATGTTGCATACCTGTTATTACATAACATAGCTAGGCTCTTTATTTATTGTTATTTGGATGGAACAAAATAACAACAAAAGATAAACAAAAAAATTACATATTACAAATATATATCACAGATGGAACAATTAATTTTATCATAATTATTTACCCAAGTCGAAAAACGCAAATTGTTAATGTACGATAAATGTTGCTGTACATATTGGGTATATTTCAGTTTTTCTTTGGTCTTTACTCAAAGAAAAATAGTGAACGTACGATTTGGTCCACAATAAGATCTTTTGAGTGTGAGAAATCCGCTTTGAAAGTAGAGTTGATCTTCCTTTAAAATCCTCTACAGAGAAGAATCTTTTTCACTCTTATGTCTTTCAACACATTTCCAAATAACAATAGAAATTATCTATCAAGCCAATGCGAGTTGCCCTCGTTAAAATAATTTAATTTAAAAAAGTATTCAAAGGTTCTAGAATTATTAACAAGAGAAATAGCCATCCAAAAATATCAGAGGGTTACATCTTATCAATATCATTAAATCAGATCCTGGTAAGATGAGTCGATAGGGTAGTTTTAGAAATGCTTTAAAATGTCCATGACTTACACAGTAAACACAATATCTGTGTCAAGGGGCAGACCTATTTAATGTTTAAAAATAGATCTAGCTCTTTTAATTATTGTTATCCAAACTTCGAATTAGATATAATCACCAATATTCTTAAAAATATATTGTTACTTTAAGTAAACTTCATGCAGATATAATTGGTTATTTATTACCCTTACCTGTGCTGATCACACATTTATAAATTTAATTTAGAATGTGTAAAAAATACGATAAAAATTAAATAAAGGAATCAGGCATGAATATGGAAATGAAATATAACTAGTTATTATTTTTTTAATGTAATATACAAAAACAAAATTGGAAATTATTAACTGTTATAACTTGTTATAACTCATGTTTAAAATAAATAGGGAATGGAATTGCGCCACTTAAGTTTATTATGTAGGTTTTAGAGTTATTGGAATAAAAATAAATTAGATATACGTCACAAAACTATTTTATTTGTTTAACGTTTCAAGGTAATGTTCATATATTTTTCATATAAATCATTACGTTCATATCGTAATCCTTTAGAAACTTTACCTTTGTTCACAAAGCTTTTTGTAATTAAAGTTCTGCCTAAGCCGGGTGTCTGTTCTGGTTCTCCTGTCTTGTTAAATCTTTATTAAATGTCGTCTTTGTAGGCTGAGAAAGCCTTATGAAACAGCTATGTACATTTTAGATACAAGGTAATTAAAACCTATTTCTACTGCAAAACAATTATCGTTACCGAAATAACATTTGAAAATAATTCAATTTTACTACAACATTTTATAAAAAAATTTAATTTGCATCTAATTTTTATTGGTTTAGAAAATAAAAAAATTAAATAAATATTTGTTGTAGAGCTTAAATATTTCACTGAAAACAACTTGTAACTGCTAACAGTTAATAGTAATTGGAGTGTACATGGCCATCAACTAGAGTTTTACAAAACCAAACAAGCAATAAGGTAAAGGCTTAATGAGTGATTAAGTAGGTTAACGAGTCGGACTTGGTGACCATGAGATCGCTGTTGTGGGTTCGAATCTTAAGCAAAGGACGTTTTTAACAGTACCATTCCCCTGTACTGTAACGGCTCACTCCCTTTACTTAGTTGCCCGGTGGTGACCCAGATAAGAAGGCAACTACCATCAGTTTTGAGGATTTATTTTTAGTTGGTAAATTCTCCCTATCTATTGATGAATGGGAACACATTACAAGGATAATATGAAAAGAGTAGACTATTTTTCCCTCTGACCTTGATTCTTTCATGACTGACTTCTTTGTACTGCCGTTTGTTGTCGTTTAGTCGTGTTTTTAAATCAGAATATCATTGTGTGATCACATTTCCCTTTCATTAGTTTTAAATTACAGTTTATACAAATAAAATATCTGAGACTTAGTCTTAAAACTACAACTATTAAGTTTAAAAAGTTTAAGTTATTGTAAGCTTTAAACTTTTAAACTGCAAATGTAAAATTTAAACTATTACTTTTAATCATGTGATGACTCCACATATATGTTGTATTAAATCATTAGATGATAGTTTCCATACCAAGGTTAATAACTCAAATAGTATTGTTAGTAATTTTATTATTCACTCTGTTCGCATTTTCAAGAACATAAAGAAAAAATGAAAACAAGTACAACTCACGATATTAATACATTAAAGGGTAAAATAATTTCAGTGACGGTTGGTGTTAATGTGTTTGGGTATTTTATACAGTAAAATTACATGAAACAAACCTGTTTTGAGGGTAATAATTTTGCGTAAGCTTGATATACTGTGGTGAGTATGCTTTTTATTTTAATTTATCCTGTATAAATCACAAACAATATTCGAATATTCATAAAACTATAAATGCTTTATTTTAATGTTCAGTAGGGTATAGTGACAAGCTTAAAACTTATTGAAAGTTGTGACAAATTAACTGTTCCTTAAACTGTTTTCTATTTAGTTAAATTTGGCAAGGAGCTACATAATATGAACTTCTCTAAAAGCGTGAGTTAAAAAAAGGTTTATGAACACTTTATATATTTAATTTCGTTTCAAATGTTACTTTAGTCTACTACTTATTGCTAACCAACTTAAGTGTAGGGAGGTGCTATCTAATGCGTTTCCACTGTGAATGGTTTTAATTATAAAAAGCTTTTACATAGTTTTTTGTATGCTGCACGCTGTCTTATTTCTGACAACATATCAGTAAGACCAACCTGACCTTTCGCCCTGTCAAAACAGAATTAACCAACTAAAAGCAGTAATCTGTGCATTATAGGTAATCCAAAGGTGAAAAGTGTCACACCTTTACATCAAGTTTAGTTTTAAAAAAAATTTCTCTCGTGTGTGATCTTAAGCTTTAATTTATTATTAATATGAAACGTAAAATACAAACAATTTTTTTTCATAATACATTTTTCGTGGGAAATAAATATCCTGCAATGGTTTGTGAGGTGGTTTCATATGAATCTAATTCTGGATCAGCAAGTTGGAGTTAAAGTTGTGGCGATAAAACGGAGGTTTAGACAATATTTTTCAGATATAAACCCTTACTAAGGTAAACCGTAAGAAAATAAGTTTATCGTGTATTTTGATTTTAATCTGATTTATATTTATACTATAGGGAAAGTAAAAAAGTAATTTATTTCATACTCTAAGTTTTTGATAGTTTTTATGTTTTTATAATGATAAAAAAATATATATAGTATACGAGTTTTCCGCTAGGGAATGTTGCTTAAAAACAAAGACCTATACCATTCTTACTCATTAATGCCTTACGTGGGAAATGAAATGATCGAACAGTAAAGCTTGATTCACACGTGAGAGTTTTTCACTCTCAAAGAGCTTCGTACTCTCAGGAGCAGAGGTGTTTACACAACCAGTGAATTTTCCAAGATGGTTAATCCCAGACAGTTTTCTGCGAGTATCAACAACTGTCTGAGATTTTCACGAGAGTAGGTAACCAACTATCCGAGAGTGAAAAACTCTCAAGTGTACACCTAGTTTATGATTATGAAACAATAAGTATGATTATATAAAAGAATAAGTGATACTTCAAAATATTAAATATTATGGTTGACGTAATACATGTATACTGAAAAATTCAAAATTATATCACTTCTTATAGCAAATAGCTGCCATTAAACTTTTTTTATTAAATATCTGAAAATGTTAAATTTGACAAAATTGTAATAAATAACTAAAAAGCTGTGTTATTATGTCTCCCACTATTTCAGGAATAGTCTTCAAAATGTCTTTCCTAGCTTCTGTATCGGTTGTGATTGTGTCCAGATCTCCACTTTCGTTTTAGGCTCAAATTTCCCAAATCAAGCAACAATACCAAGAACTTCTTTATCTTGGCTGTAAAATCTGCCTTATCTTCAAACTTACGTAGCTCAAGGGGGACATACATCGCCATTCCAGGAGGGACTGTTCGACCTTAAGAAGGTGTGCATTTCCTCCGAATTGGCTTTGGTATTGAAGTCACGATGTATTGGCTTGGTTAAATCGTGGAGCCATTGCCTCTGTCCTATGCTTCCTCAATCTAGATATTCCTGATAAATAGGTACCATTCTTTTTCAAATTCTTAGCGATAACCGAGCCAGAACCGGAGGCTGGGTTCGTTGAAGCCGTATCCTGGCTTCAACCTTTACATCTCTTTCTGGGACATCTGTCGCTCCCACTTTTCCAAATTTTTATTTCCTCCATGCTTTCATTTTGAATTTATCCGTTTGGGAGCTGTCCAACATAGTTAAAGGTTAAAGAGGTTAAAGTTTCCTGGGGACTGGATTACCCTAGTTGGCATGGTTTGGCGTCCACTTTCAACGGGTTGTGGCATTTGGCTGGACTCCGGTGATGTGTTGGACTTGAAGCTCTTCTCCTACGTCTTTTTTGTAAGTAAAAGTAAACTATTATTACACCTAGAATAGAAAGCATGATCTTACCGTTCGTACGTCTTAGCATTAATTCAAATCTACCGGCATTGTAAACGGTGAGCCAGTCTGTCCTTGACTTTTGGTAGTCCATCTTTAATTTCATTGTTTGGACTCTGTTGGTTCTTAAGAGTGCCCTCCATTAACTTAATGAGCTCTTTCTTCTTTATTCGCCTCCAATTGTTCCTCATCTGCATCATCCTTCTGCTGGCACAGGACATCCAACTTCAATGTGCCTTGCACCTGGATCTCTGTGTCCTAACATCCTGTGATCCTAAAGTTGGCAATTCTTTCCTTGTCTCATAATTTATTATAAATTTTTTTCTAAATGGTGCCGACTGAAGAAAATTTTTAACACAAACCTTCATCATTGACACCTTTTTATTGGCAGGTGGAACCTTTAGCACTCTGGAGCTACGACCAAAAACGTTTCACTTCAACTCCTTTTCTTTGTTGGTGGATGTTTGATTTTTGTCACAATCCAAGGTCGTCTACACCAGCGCCTGAACCTGTAGAAGCAAGGATGCTCCTACTACAGTTCACTGGGACACAAACCTCCGTTTGTCCAGCATCAATATGCAAGAGGCGTCAAACCTGCCGGGGATCGGACGTGGCAGCGCCGAGAGACCATCGGCAGTGCAAGACACACATCAGCGCCTGCAAAACAAGAATTGCACTCCCAGGACTCTCAAGCATGCACCGGTCACAGAATTCTACTTAAATTTCACGAGAAGAACACTGCTTGTCCTATATTTACCTGAGCCAGTACGGAAATCCATAGCAATGACACCAATTAAATAAATACTTAATTTCATCCAAAACTACATTTTTGATTCCAAATAAAATGATTTTAAAATAATTAAACCTAAATGCAGAACTCTTTTAGAAAATACATGTTAAAACTGTCTAAACAAAGTTTTAAAATGTTTTCCTATATTCCCTTAGTCATAAAATTTCCGGTAAATATATTAAACTTATTGATTTTTAACTATTAATTACTAGAAGAATTGAATATTAAACATTTATTTGATACTCAATTATTTGTTATTATAGAATTGTAAAATGTTTTTATTGTTAATAATTTTGAACTGTCTTTTCGAAATTTCATAATTCACATGACATTCAAATGACAGAGATTTGAGTAGTCCTTTAAGGTTTTTTTCAAATAGAAAAACACTTTAAGGTCCGAATCGCAAATCTTTTCTTTCTAACTGTCGGCTGTGACCGGGAAAAGTGTTAAAAGACACATGCGATTCGTCTTTTAAGCGGATTTAAAAGGAAGATCAACTCCTCTATCTAAGCGGATTTACCATCCTAAAAGGTTTTCTTATTGTGGACAAAATCGTAAGTTTCTCTCTCTTTGGTGTGAGTATCAAAGAATAAAGAAACAACAAATAAAGCATGAACGCTTTTACTTAGAATCAATATTTTTTCCTTACGCCAGGAAAATGTTTTAAACTGATCAAGCTCTTATGCTGAAAGTAAGTAAAAAGTATAGTTGGTAATTATTTAATTTCATTCCTTGGGGCTTAAGTACTTTATTTTATTTGGGCTTAGGAATTTGTATGACATTAATATCAACCATTAATAGTGATGTGAGTTCATACTAGTGTTGCTCTCATAAGGTAACTTTCTCCAAATCAGTTTAATCCTTGACTCAAGTTTAAACAAAATTGTACCACATGCTCGATGTTTAATTTAATTAAGTTAAAGTTAAACGTGTTTGGGGGAAACGGGAAAAGAGAATCATACAATTTATCCAAATATTGTCAAGGTGTCTGTAGCGTCATTCGAAGAAAACATCTAGGTCTCCTTTAATTTTAAAGCTACCAGTAGGGTTGGCGAGAAATGGGCAGAAAAAATGGTGTGCGCATGCGCCAATTTTTTTCTGTGACGTCATGGCGGCGTCTTTTTTTGTGACGTCACCAAGATGGCGGCGTTCGCGCCATTTTTTTTCAAGATGGCGGCGTTTTTTTTTGTGACGTCTTCGGCGACGTCAGCTGTTTTTTGTGACGTCGGCTGTTTTTTCTGTGACGTCACCAAGATGGCGACGTCCATGTATCTAATTTTCGCGCCAATTTTGACTGTTTTTTGTGACGTCATCAAGATGGCCTGCCCATGTATTTAATCTTCGCGCCAATTTTGACAGGTGCCGTACCGAGGGAACTGCTTACGTGACCGGCCGCGACGCCAATTTTGACAGGTGTCGTCATGGCTGCCGTTTGGCGGGAACCTTGAGTGAACACATAGGGTCATCAGGATGGCGACGTTCGCGCCTGACAGGTTCGTGACCGTATGAACGTTACCGGCCGCGTGGACCGCCTACGTGACCGATTGCGTCATGGCTGCCGTTTGGCGGGAACCTTGAGTGAACACTTAGGGTCATCAGGATGGCGACGTTCGCGCCTGACAGGTTCGTGACCGTATGAACGTTACCGGCCGCGTGGACCGCCTACGTGACCGATTGCGTCATGGCTGCCGTTTGGCGGGAACCTTCGTGAGTGACGTCACCGACCGCGTGGACCGCTCTGGCCGAGGTGGACCGTGGGATAATTGGCTCAACGTTTCCACACCACCCAAGGGGTAGGAGCCTCGGCGCGTTCTTTTTGTTAACCCAGAGCATCCCCTGGAGGCCTAACCTCTGGGGTAGACTGCCCCATCCATCGCAGTCTACGGTGGTAGCCACTCCATAACAAATATTGCTACCTCCCATTTTTTTCTCCTCCACTAATCCTGGTCATCAGGTCATTTACTAAGACAGAGTCTGTTCATTTTAACCATCTACTAAGATTAACGGAGGGGTTTTATATTTTTTAATGTTTTTGGTGTGGATTGTGGTGACGTTGACCGGCTCATTCAGAGGTTTACGGGCCTTTTCGTCAGCCGCGCCAGGGATCTCAGGACCGTTCCAAGGAGTAGCCCGAACCCTTCTCGGGTCGGGGCGCCTCAATTTACTAGGCCCTCACATTCATACAGAGGTTTACGGGCCTTTTCGTCAGCCGCGCCAGGGACCTCAGGACCGTTCCAAGGAGTTGCCCGAACCCTCCTCGGGTCGGGGCGCCTCAAATTACTAGGCCCTCACACACATGCCGATGGGAGGTTTTTAGGCCAACCATCATGCTCACTCCTTGACTTATGGGTTTTACGCCTGCCTGTTGAGTGGCTTCCTCTGCAGGTAACATTCACCATAATCCACAATTTTAATCGAAATATTTTTTATGTTCATCTAGAAATCTACCACTTACATCTTGATATAAGGCTACATAGTCCCAATCGACTTTATTAGCAAAGTCACGGATAAATTGCTCGGATAATGTTTGATATTTACACAGGATATACCAGCAATTTTCAAAATTCGGGACCATCTCTCTTAGGAATTCTTCAGAGAATTTAGTTCTTTTTAAAACCTTGGCCCAATTGACTTTATGTGCATAGATCCGCAACATATCGATGGAGAAATCATAATGAGAGGATAAAAGATCCCAGTTCATGAACCGATCAAACTTCATGATAAAGTTGTCAGTCATGACCACGGCGGGTTCTTTGGGCTCTACTGAGAGAAGATTCCATACAAATGTTGCCATGACGGAGGCTGAACACAGACTGAATCAGCGAGTTAATCTCTTGTACCTTTTATGCGCAGCGTAGAGTGCGCATTTGTCAAAGCCCCCAGCGTGTTGGGGTAGGAGACAATATGAATATTCGACAGGTTCCTCGGTTCCGTCATATTCCAAGATGTTTGGATGAAAACGTCTTAAAAACTTTACTTTTTCCAAACCTTTAGTGTAGATAATGTCAAATGGCTTGCATAAAGTATGTATCAAATCTTCATCATATTTAATTTTGCCATCACACCATCGGATGTGGTGGTGGTGACGTGTGAGCCATCGTGCAGTACGCTGCATCTTTTCATTTAAATTTTGAATACTGTAAGGGGGCGAAATACTAGATGGCTGCATATTGAATCACTGACGATGGCAAACTCTTTTACAATAAACTTGTTATTGTTATCTTTAAAAGCTTGGAATTCAACTACCGCTATTGTAGAATGGCCAACGTCTGTATATTTGCAACTCATTGAAAAGGTATGTTGATAAGTGTTGCGGAAGACTACTGTCAACGTCTACACTGTCTTTGTCTATTTTTAACACTTCCTCTATAAATTCTTTTATAGCAGGTTCGTGAAGGGACACGTCAGCCAGACGGATGTAGATCAAAGGAAGGCTATTTATAAACTGAATCCACTCCGAGCTGTTGAGCGCTAAAGTATGCTCCCCATCGTGCAGGAACACGTGCTGTTTGCCAAATACAGTATTGACTTTGATGCCCTCTCCGCTACCCAAAATATAATTGAACTTTTTTCCCTCTTCTACGGCTACAGTGACATTGTTAAAATTGGGAATGCCAAATTGATTGAAAACATCGTGGGGCCAGTAAACGCACCCCCTTTTCCCCTTAAATAAAACTCCCAAACTGTTATTTCTATTTTTAACGATCCCCGTTATGACACATTTAGTTAGTTCGTGATCGAGAAAGTGGGTTGTTTTTAAAAATACCCCGGTTAATATGTTAATGGGTTCTTTGGGCTTAGGAATTACCTGGATGAGATCCTCACTCGACGACTCCATCTCCACAACTGACCATTTTACAGCAGCTGCTCATCTGAAAATTCTTCTTCTTCCTCATCTTCGGAATAATCGTATTCGGTACGCCACTTTACTACTATTTCATCAGCCCCAGCGGGAATATTAAACAAACCTTCTTCATTTTCCCCATTATAGCAGTTGACGTAATCTCTTTTAATGAAAACCCCACCGCTATAATATTCAACCTTGACCCAACCGTGGAAACCCATGTTGACGCTATGATGACAGGCGATCGACTGACACGTTTCATATAGTCATTTTATTTACGGTGCCAGTGAGTAGTGAGTATGTCATGTGACAGTCGTGTAAGAAAAGACAGTATGCCGTAGTATCTGGCGCCAACGTTGTCCTTGGTTTCAAAATCAATTCGAACATCTACAGGTCCAGACTTGATTGTATCGTTTTGTTTAGAACAATCGATTACGTACAGAGGGGTCTCAGTTTTAAATTTGTCCAACTCGACCGTTGGGGTCGAGTTTCTATTGTAATAACTATTTTGAAATCGATAAAACATCTCATAAAATATGGACGTGTCACCGTGGATGTTATCGTAGGGGAAATATTGCGAGTTTAAAAATAGTTTTACGTTTTGTAGACCGCAAGAGTCAAACGATGACATGTTCTTTTTTAAATCATTTTTCCTCCCCGTTTGAAAAGCCAATATGGCGTAACGAGGCTTCTCGAGCTGGGACGATGATTTCACAGTCCACGAATGTATTTTGGATGTATTTAAAGTGGGATATTCGTGTATCTCCCAAGAGCGAAACGGTAGATGTATTTTTGTATCTTTTTCAATCATTTTAAAAAGTTTGAGTTTGTACGCATCAGACACGGTGACATGCGGAACTCTCCAATATACAGGGTGTCCCGGAACTCTCTGGAACCTTTTGTATATTTGTTCCTTGCATCGAGACAAGAAAAAAACATCATACAAATATGGGTCTAAAATCCATCGTTAAGCCGCTAGCCGCCATTTGTTTTTTCACATAATAATTTTTATTTCCGTAACGGGTGGTTGTATTCAGTTCATATTTGGTATAAATCTTTATCATACTAATGTACATTTTCATGAAAAAAATTAATTTTTCCCACAGTGTATTTTCAAAATGGCGGCCATTTTTAATTTTCAAACTCAAATATTTCAAATTTGGTTAATTTCAAAAAAATTTACTTTGTACAAAAAAGTTGCCAAATTTAATTATCTAACCAACAATACCAAGTTTGTAAGGATCTGATTATAAATAACGGAGTTATTGCGATTTTTCTCCAAAAAAACATTGATTTTGCATCATAATTAATGCAAATTATGGCCATTTTCACAGAAAAATCACAAGGAAAAAAAAAAAGGAACAAATATACAAAAGGGTTCCAGAGAGTTCCGGGACACCCTGTATATTTTTAATATTAAGAGATATTTGAGAAGCGTTCGCACTATATACTGCGTTATTATCACTCGATGAGCGGAGTAAAACGAGTTCCTGTCTTGTATTTACAATAATATGGCGGTAGTCTTCTGCAAACCCGAGCAGGAGACGCAAGGAATGGAGAATGAAAAATCCCCATTAACTACTTGTGTTTTGCCGGGACCTAACCAACAAGCGTTTATCAAGCCGTGTAGCTCGCTTGGCTGAACCGATAAAAGACTTTTAATAGTTGTCGTTATACCGACATTTTTGGTTCGATCCACCTCAACACCCCCAATTTCATAGCGGATATCGTCAAATAGAAACGCTATAGCGTTATTTACAAAACTTACATCAGCCGCAGTATTATCGGCTTTTTCCCCACTAAGTGATCCTAAAATGTACAGAGTACTATCAAACGGTGCCGTTATAATATCCTGCTGACTTATGGGTATGCGAATCTCATCGTTATTTTTATACGTGGAAGACGCATATGGTTTATGGATGTGGAATTCCATTCCAGTGACTACATCGCTGTATTCAGCGCTATTTTCTATGTCCAACATTTTGAACCTTGAATCCCAGAGAGCGTAAAAATTTAACGTTTGCCGATGTTAACCTTACGGTGTTCGCACTCCTACTGACCTTAACCGTGTTTGTAACCTCCCTAAATACAAGCCCCATCCTTCCGTCTTATATGTAGTCTGACAGAGAGTGCCTCGTTTCTTAAATTTATTCTCTCACCGTTCTGGTCCTTTAGACAGATTGTAACGTTGTTTATCCTCTTGACGTTCACAGGCAAATAAACGATTGTGTTGGGTATCTCCACTATTTTATACCCCGGACCTACGTTCGGGTAGAACTCGTGGATCACATGGCCCTCTTCACCGTTGTTGTATGATCCTCGAACGATATTACACTCTACGCGTATCACATCGACTTTCATAATATTGACTGGCCTATCAGATATATTATATGCTTTACTCCTGGAGATAGCTTTCTACTATCGAATCCCAGCAGCGAAGCGATAGTTTCCTCCTTTGTAAAATCGATTTCTTTTTTACATTCGATTTCAGCCTTTAACGTATTATTATTCGCTTTTAAACTTAATCCCGAGTCGTCTCCGGTTTTCTCCTTTAATAATGTTTCCAAGTCTTCAATTTCGTACGCCCCCTCGTCTATCGTGACACATTCATTTGTCCCATGGTAAAATTTGTCATTTAAACCCTTTTCGATATTTGGAATTGAATGGTAGGTCATCAAGTCAATTAGACCAATCTCCCACTCCCCCTGGCTCACGTCTACTGTAGGAAAATAATCTTTTGAGAGGAAAGAACCTCTACAGTTTAAGCAAAACATTGTCGCAAAGAAACTTTAAGCACAAGTGTCCGCACACGACTGAGTTGAAATTCTGTTCTCGCTTGTAGTGTGCCGTGGCAAATTTCGAAGTCAAAAATTCATTGGATTTTCTTACTGTATTTGCCCCACGTCACAGTGCACTGGCCGTCGGTCTTGCCGAGGCCGGTTTGCTTTCCAATTCTGTTTCTTGGGTCCCTTCCGCTCTTCCTTTGAGCCGGCCTCTGTCTTTGACTCTCTTCCAAGGGCTTTGCCCTGTCGAAGGCGTTGAGTCCGGTTTCAAAATGGTAGCAGAGCGTGGTTGGCCACTGGAAATGCAGTTTTGTTTAGGCCATGTTTAGGTTTTGGTAGTGTTGGAGGACCCAGGAATTTTTCATTTGTTGTTGTTTGTAAGTTTGTTCATCATTGTGGATAGTGATCGCCTGATTGTCAAATTTTGTTTGTGTTTTTTGGTCATCCAAGTGGGTAGTGGGACCTGTTGTTCTGGGCCCCGTGAATGTTTCTCATCCTGGTCCCGTAGCCTCAGCAACTAAGTTGTAATTTGTTTGTGGAACGTTGTTTCGTAATTTGTATAATCATGGCGCTCTCTTTGACTCCGGAGCATCTTTTGAAGGATGAGCTCGTTTTCGAGGTCAGTGCGAGAGGAGCGAATCCAGCTGGCGATGCGCGGTCTCTTCGCACCCAGCTGAGGGGTTTGTTGGCCAGCGGTTTCCCCAGTTCGTGGCCGGCGAAGTTGGATCCTGAGTCGGAATTGAAGGCATGCATGACCAAGATGGAAGAGTGGGAGGGGAGATTGGAGGAGTTCAGGGAGGAGACGCTTCCTGCCAGAACTAAACTCCGACTCCTGTCTCGCCTTGTCCACTTGCAGGGGCGAGTGAAATTGCTTTTGGAGTTTGGCAATCGTAGGAGTGATGATCTTACTTGGCTGCAGGAATGTTTGAAGTCCGTCGAGGAGCTGTTGGAGGTGCTTTCCGCTAAGCCTCCTGGTGCAGCTACGGTTCCTCCATCTGCTGATTCCCCGATCGTTCCGCTTTCGCCTGCTCTTCCTCTAACCACATCTGAGGGGAATGCAGGGTGTTCAGCCGACAGGCCTGAATTTGGACCTTTGGCGAATGCGGGCGAGTCTATGGCTGCGCCTATTCCGTTGGTTGAGCCTAAGACACCAGCGACTGCACCATTTTCGCCCGGCGCGTACAACAAGTTGCCGAACCCGTTGACGCTGTTGCTACAGGCCTTGCCCTGTGTTGATGGTCTTGACGTCCACAGGCTCCTGAAGTTTCTGGCGGACGTTTTCCGAATGCGGGAGATCCTGGCGTAAGCGACTCACTTCTCCTGAGCTTGCTGATACCGTATTGCCGCTCACCCCTATCCGACTTGCTGAATGCTGTGCTCAGCAGCAAGGGCAACTTTGAGGAATTTCATCGTCAGGCACTCGACATGTATGTCCCCGGACGGATGCGGGAGGATTTGAAGATGCAGATGTTTTATAGGTGCCAAGGATTGCGGGAAGGCCTCGCGGCATACGTGACGGCTGTCCGCTCTGCCGGACGCGTGTTGCGTGTGGGATTAAGTGAAGCTGAAGTTGTCCAAGTGATCCTGGATGGTATCACTCCTGAGGAGCGCTCTCGATTGGTGTTTGCCACCAAGCCTGACTCATTTTCTGGCCTCGATAAGCTGGTTGTGGGTGCTAGAAATGTGCAACTCATTGACCAGCGCAGGGATGAGAGTGCTAGATCCACGAATGCCAGGCAGTCCCGTCCGTTGGTGGGACAGGTGTCCTTACCATCGGCAACTCCTCAACACCGAACGCCCCTCACGTGTTATGGGTGTGGTCAGCGTGGCCATATTCGCCGCTTTTGCCGTCAGGTCACGTCCGGGCCAAAAAACGGGGAAGGCGGGGGTCTACCTCGGTAGGCCCCGACCCTTACCTAGGCCAGCACCGGAGGCGATGAGCCCAGCCGATCCTTTGTTTAAAGGTGTCGCGGGCGTAGCGACTCTTGGCATCAGGACCCAAAGACCTGTTTGTCCCTACGTTGACCTTCTCATTGGTGACTCAAATTTTCCGGCCCTCGTTGATTCTGGAGCTGCGGTGAGCCTGATCTCCGCCGATTTTCACCGCATTATGGTGGAATCTGGGGCGATCCTCCGCTCGGAAGATGTGTCCCTGACTTGTCTCACGGCAAGTAATGCCCCCATGGACGTTTGGCTCAAGGTGGCTTTCAAGATAAAAGGATTTTCATGGGTCTGGGATTTTCTTGTGTCCAAGGATCTGGGCGTCCAATGCATTTTGGGTGCGAATTTCATTAGAGAGACCGGCCTCATTGTCGATTTGCAGCGAGATTGCTGCTACTTCAAGTTTAACCGTGACGTGCTGGTGCCTTTGGTGGCCCCTACTCCGTCAATGTCTGTCAGGGAGGTGGAGTGCCCAGAGGAACCGGATAGCGTTTCTAAGGGCGACAGTTTGGGTCATTTGCCTCCGGAGCATAGGAAGGCTGTGAGGGACTTGTGCTCTCGCTTTCCTGATGTGCTCACTCCCCGCCTTGGTCTCACGAGCCTGATGGAATATGAAATTCGACTCACTGATAAGGAACCTGTGCGCAGCCATCCGTATAAGCTTGCGCTCCCTAAGATGGAGGCCTTGCGAAAAATCATTGATGAGCTTCTGAAGGAGGGAGTGATTGAACCTTCCAGGTCTCAATACTCCAGCCCTGCGTTTTTGGTTCCAAAGCCCAATGGGAAGTCACGGTTAGTCCTCGACTACCTTAAGTTAAACTCGAAGATCGAGATTGACAGTGTGCCGCTGCCTGACCTCCATTCGGCCTTTGACTGGTTTGGAAAGGTGAAATTTTTCACAGTGTTTGACTTGAATCAGGCCTATCACCAGATTTGAAGAAGGAGTCCCGACATGTCACCAGCTTTTGTGTGCCATGGAATCTGTACCAATTCACGCGTGTCCCAATGGGAATTGCCGTGGGAGCTCAAACCCTGACACGCTTGTTGGATTCGATTTTCCATGACATTAAATTCAAATATGTGTTCAATTATTTAGACGACTTGTTGGTGTACAGTGAAAACTTTGAGGAGCACATCCAACATTTGGAAGAAGTGCTGAAGCGGCTGCGTGGGGCTGGGCTCACTGCTAACCCCGAAAAGGTATCCTTTGCCCAATCTGAAATTTCCTTCTTGGGCCATTTGGTTTCTTCCCGGGAAATCCGTATTGACCCTGCCAGGACTCAGGGCATCCGCGATTTCCCGGCACCGAAGGATGCAAAGGGAGTTGCCCGTTTCATTGGGATGGTCAATTTTTACCGCAGGTTCACCCCAAAGGTGGCTGAGATTGCTGCCCCTCTTAACGCCCTCCGGAAGAAAGGAGCGAAGTTTGAGTGGGGAGAAGACCAGCAGTTGGCCTTTGACCGGCTCAAGGAGGCGATCATGCAACCCCCGGTGTTGCGGATGCCAGATTTTTCCCGGCCGTTTATTCTCCAAATGGATGCTTCTTCCAGCGCCATCGCTGCCGTTTTGTCACAGACCTTTGATGGCGAAAGGCAGCCAATCGCTTTTGCGTCCAGGACCTTGACCCAGGCCGAGAAAAAGGCATCTTCCGTGTACGAGCTTGAATGCCTGGCGTTAGTTTTCGGAATGGACAAGTTCCGCCGTTTCCTTGAACATGCCGAGTTTCTGCTCGAGACTGACAACCAAGCGGTGTCTTGGCTGCTCTCTCACCCCAGGCAGCTTGGAAAAATTGGTAGGTGGGTGGTGAAAATTGCCGCTTTCAAATTCAAGGTGCCGCATGTGCGAGGGACGCAAAACATCATTGCCGATGCCCTTTCCCGCATGTATCATGACACCCCGTCTCCTGCGGAGAATCCGTTGTGTGGGACTGTCCTCCTGGAGTTTCCTTTGGCTTTCGGGGATATTGCTCCCTACCAGCGTCAAGATCCAGAGCTGGGGCCTATCATGCAGGAAATTGAGGGAGTGGGGCCTCGCCCGCCTTACTCTCTCTCCAAGGGGGTCCTCTGCTGCCGCCCACGTGTGGGAGGTGGCACTCGGATTGTTGTCCCCAGTGTCCTGGTGCCCATGATTTTCTCCTACTTCCATTCATCTCAAGTGGGGGGTCATCTGGGCATCCACAAAACTATCGCCAAGATCCGAAAAGAGTTTATCTGGAAGGGCATGGATAAAGACATCGCCGAAAGAGTGAGAGCTTGCCGATTGTGTTGTTTGAGCAAACCCGCTCAGAACACGAAAATCGGACTTTTGTCCTCGGACGTGGCCAGCCGCCCCTTTGAGAAGGTGTTCATTGATTACGTGGGACCTTTTCCCCGTAGCAGGTCTGGTAACACTTACCTACTTGTTTGCGTGGACGCCTTTTCGAAATTTTGTTGGTTGTTCCCACTCCGTAGGGCCACGACAGATCTCACCATTAAGGCTTTGAGGTCCCGTTTGTTTCAGAATTTCGGTGTACCTGAGCAAATGGTCACTGACAATGGTCCCCAGTTCACATCTAGGGAGTTCCATAGATTCTGTTTTGGCCACGCCATCGGGCACATTACTACGTCGCCGTACTATCCCCAGCCCTCACATGCTGAACGCTTCAATCGCAATTTGAGAGCGGCCCTGATCGCCTTCCATGCCGAACGGCAAACCACTTGGGACGAATCACTGGAATGGTTGCAACTGGCATTCAACAGTGCGAAACATGAGAGCCACAAGGCCGTCCCTTTCGAATTGTTTTTGGGATACCCGCCTTCGTCACCGCTCTCAAACCTGTGGCGCGTTTCAGACCTTTTGCCCTCACCTGGGAGCGGGGACGTCTGCCGTGCCTGGCGCGCAGCGAGAAGAAACCTGCTGCGCAGTAGGGAGAAAGTCCGGAGACGCTACGATAAGGGTCGCCTCGCCAACCCGTTCAAGGTCGGAGACCTTGTGTTTTGTCAGACTCACCCGTTAAGTTCTGCCGCCGACAAGAGAGCTGCTAACTTTGCTACCGTTGGTCTGGACCCCACAGGATTCTGAAGTTCCTATCGCCTGTGACTGTGAGACTTGGTCACCCAGACTCGGGTGCCGTGTTCAGGAAGGCTCATGTCTCCCAACTGAAGGCCTTCCGGGGTAAGGATGTACTCTCCAATTGAGGGTCTGTTTTCGGAGGTCCTACGGAATGGGAGGCCTGATCACCCTTTCTTTCCCGTGGACCGTGTCCTCCACTGTCATTTTTTTGTTACCAGTGCTGGGCCCAGCAAATTTCCCGGAGGTGAGTTTTCCCTCTGGAAGGTGGAGGTTCACTTTCCGTTTCTGTTCCTTTCTCTCCCCGGAGGTTTAGTTTTCGTGGGGGGAGGTTGTGCCGTGGCAAATTTCGAAGTCGAAAATTCATTGGATTTTCTTACTGTATTTGCCCCACGTCACAGTGCACTGGCCGTCGGTCTTGCCGAGGCCGGTTTTGCTTTCCAATTCTGTTTCTTGGGTCCCTTCCACTCTTCCTTTGAGCCGGCCTCTGCCTTTGACTCGCTTCCAAGGGCTTTGCCCTGTCGAAGGCGTTGAGTCCAGTTTCAGTAGTTATAGTAAATTTCACAATCACCAAAATATCGTAACAGCTCCACTGGAGGCCTGAGGTTACCGAAACTATCATAATAAAATACTTTACGACCAAGTTTTCTGTAGCGTACCCAGTGCGTACCACCCCCACTACTAGAGTCCAAATTTACAATAGCGGATTCGTACCGCCTGACAGACTGTGGCAGAGCGTCTCTCATATAGATTCCCCTAAAATTTGGTATTTTTAGCTCTTTGGCGTAGTACAATAAATCGTAGTTTGTTAAAGGCTTTATCGGGATCGACGTTTTTTTTTTAGTCACCTTTGGCTTTTTCTTACCACCTCCTCGCTTCGGGTAAGGTCTTAGGTATAACCCTTTGCCCTGCGTCTTGCGTTTGGCTTTAGGCTTCGCCTTTTTACCCCCACCAAATTTCGTTTTAGCTTTCATGGCTGTTGTTACAGCCCAAGCAGCTGCTTTTTCCCCAACAGAAGCGTCGGCCGCTTTAAATCTCCGCCAGGCCCGCTCAGCCAACTCTTTCTCCGCCTGTCTTCTTCGCGCGTTATCGCTATATTTTGAATAAGCAATATCGTGAATTTTGCACGCTTCGTCGAGACCGTTCACGCCCTTATCACCTCGAGCTAACCTTTTCTGTAGCCTTGTCCCAGGACCACAGTAATTATACCCCGGGAGATGTGCTTCGAAAGGTAACAAGTCAATAGCTTTGTTAACTACAGAGGAGATGATACCACCACCTCGTACGACAGCTTGACCGCGTCTGACCGATCTTGCTTTGCGCCCCGCCATTTTAATACTGATGACGTGCCGACGTCGTGTCTAGTTAAATACCTACAGAGAGCGTGGTGCACATGGCGTGCACTTAATCCCAACTTTTCCTAGTTTCACAATATTTTTTAAAAATACACGTACAAAACTCGTTGTGAGGACAGTCATCGCAATATGTATCTATAACAGCGTGAGGGGCAAATTTGACACATTTCAAAGGACAACATGTATAGAAATGCTCCAGTTTATACAATTTTAGTATTCTCTCCTTAGGCTGCATGCAGTCTTCTATATAAGTCTTACACCTACAACGACAATAACCAAAGTTATTACATACTCTGTGAGCAATCCCGTCTATGCGGCTTTTCGGTAGTATAAAACACTTTTTATCGCAACAGTACTGCTCCATCGTCGATGTTCACCGCAAGACTTCACACTAACGACTGACGATTTAGGAGCCTCCACCCAGCCTCCTAGCCCTCTCCTCCGCAGTTTCGAGAATCCCTGGTTGGTTCACCAGCTCTGACACATCAATAGTTATTTCGTCATTGAACAAATCATCCCACGAGGTCAACTCTTGCACAACTTCAGTTTTCCAATCTTTTTCGTTGTGTAAGCCCGCCCTGGCTCCATCTTTCGCTTTCAATTGCTTGTATATCGAGTACGCCAGTTCGGCGAGGGCTTCTTTAAGGTACTCTTTATTTACAGCGTCAGTCAGTCCTTGAGGCTTTTTTAGCTTTCTAATCCGATTATTCCCAGCATTCCAATGGGGTTCTTCTGTCCTCGGCACTTTACCTTTACCGGGATCAACCAGTACAATGGCATTTTCTTGCAAGTATTTTAATGTTACGCATCGTGTATGTGTGTCGGATCTGCAACCTAAGAAATCTTTTTATTTTTAAAGTTCCAAGTCTGCGTACCCGGAATGGGAGTACGATGGTCTAAATAGTGTTTGTTTACCGCATCGCCCGCCTTTGAGGGTGGAGCCACATTTTGTATTATAGTATTATGCACATCGTAAGCCCCGTTTATATTTCTGAATATGGTATTACCTTAAAAAAACGAAAGACTCACAGCATCGTTATTTTCTACGGGTGGTGCTACGTTTCCTATTATGGAATTGTTGGCGTTATAGACCCCTTCATTCGTTTTACTGATGGCATTTGTTCGAACATATGCCCGATTTACAGCGTCTTCGTCATTAACTGGTTGAGCTATATCCTGTAGACGATACTGGTGAAATGAATACGAATCGTTTAGTTTAATAGGAATTTGTGATTCCATAAAAATGTTTATTTACAGCATCGTCTTTTTCAATAGGACTCCCTATATTACATATCCTTGTAGTTTGCGCGTCAAATACATTATTTTGCAAACTAATACAGTTACGAAACGCCTGCACATGAGTAATATAGTTGACGGCATCCCGATTTTCTACGGCATCTCCTACATTTACTAAACGTTTGTCTTGCATGTCATAATCACCTTTGGTGGTAAGGTTGAACCCCTCGCCCTTGGGCCCCCTCCCACCCTTATCCTTTTTATCCGAGTAACGTCCGAACTTGTCTACGCTCATCGTAAAAGTGACTTGAATCTACTATTGCCTCCCCCTTTTATGTACCCAGCCTCCCTAAGCTCCTCTACAATGTTAAGTATCTCGTTACTATGGGAAGTGTTACCCGTCTCTGTCGACATTGCCAAGAGTTTGAGCCTACTAACCAGTTCATTCGGGTTATCCCAGTATATAATGTCACGTGATTTATTTGATTTCCAGCTAAGGCCACTGCCTAATTTGGAAAGCGGGAACAGATGTTTGATGATATGTCTATATTTTAAACTATTATCCCTCCTTATCGGATTGTAAAAGCTATAGCCTTTTTTGTGAGCATTTGTCGCGATAAGTATAGCTTTATACACTTGTAGATCGTCCTTTGAGTATATTTTATCGTCGGGGAGTCTTTTGAAGAGCAGCTCGTAAAGACCTTCCGTTGGACGAAATCTTGTATTATTGATGAGTATATCTCCATCGGCGTTGAAATCTAAATCCTTATCACCAATCATCAATTTGTTTCCCTCTTCGTTGTATCTCGGTCCGAAATCGTGATCAATAACCTTTGTCTTTCCACCTGTATCCTCCATGAGAAGTTTCATATCCTTTTGCGTCAACGGGTTTTTAAATTCAGTTTCAAGGTAGCGTGATGCAGTCTCCAATCCAGACGGGGAGGATACGATATCTATCAGTTGACTGGTTTCGTTCTTCGGCGTTGATACACTCGGAGGTGTAAACTCATTACCAGCTTCGTCAATAGTCATATCATCACTCGATACGTCATCGGTTTCATAGTCCATTACATCCTCCTCCTCCTCCTCCTTCTTGATGGGTTCAGATTTAATCTAACTGTGAGAAGTCTTGCGTAGTTCTTGAATGATGGGTTTGTATTGCCTTTCCAGCACCTTCTCTGTTTCCATCATACCACCCTTAAACATTCTATATTTACGCTTTATAGCCTCCTTGAGAGCGGCTACTTTAAGCGTTAGCTGTTTATCAGTCGGCTTCATGATGAATACTGAACTACAATCTCAAAGTATCCTTATTTTAAGTAGTTCCACCTGTCTGAAGAACATTGCCCGCGTCTTGTGTCTTGTTCCCGCGATGTAGGAAATTTAACCAGGTCTCCCTATAATAGGTACGTTTACTAGCGGATATCACGAGTAAAATTACTGGTGGTATCACTGCTGAACGCTTAGACGTCTTATGCCTCCAACAGCGTTTGTTAAACATATATATCCGTGTGGGGGTTTCCTGGAACAGTAATTACCGCAAAATTTCTTTTTATCTTTATAATAATATGTACAGAGATTCGAGTTGACCTTAGTAGAATAGTGTCGATGTCTCGCAGGTCGTTATACGTGTAGATGCGCACCATTACAACTCTGTAATGAAACTGTCGATATTTATCCTGTATCTCCCCTTATTAAGATCGCGAGTCTTATCAATCAATAAGAACGCATGGTTGTCCCTCCAAGCCAGAGCACAGAGGGTTTTAAACTTTTCAAAAGACATGTCAGTCGTTACGTGATCATTGTATATGTGTCTGAGGTTCATCTCGTCCTGTCTGAAAACTATTATCATATTACAATTATCTCGAACCACCTGTTTGGGGATACTACTGTAGGTTTGTCCTAAATAAAAAACATCGATATTCTTATGTCTCCCCATGGTGAAATAACTTCGTATATTGTTATGTTTCTCGCAAGAAATGTCATCAAATATCATTATAGAGTTAATTTCGACCCCATCCGGGTGAATCACCTTACCATTATCATCGAAAGCAAAATAACCGATTTCTTTTGGTAAAGTCTCCTGTAAAAACTGATACTTTGGTTGGTACAGAGATTTGGAAAAAATGTATATATTTTCTAATCGTAATCCGTTGGGATCGAATAAAATATTAAAAAGCACATTGGTTTTACCACAATTTGACGGCCCTGATATTATGCAACGAATGGAATCGGGTAGTAAAGGCCCATGTTTATTTTGGGAAGCTACACCGGAACCCGTAAATTCGTCAAAATTCCTTATAGCAAGGCGGGGGCTCTGTGTTGTCACGTGCATCGTTAAAGTAAACTGAGTGAAATACACACGTGCAAGCGCTTAAATAGATTAAAGCAGAATATCGCTTTTATCTATCCAACTATCCTGTTTCTTATCAAACCCCAGCCATCTGACCTTAACCTTATCTCCCCTGCGTTGGAGCACTTTTCCACCAGATATACGTCTCCGGTGTTTGATTTACTCAACTCTTGTTCATAAAAGCCTCCATCCAACACGTCACCGGAAGAATCTTGTAAAACATACGTGACCGGTTTTGTAGGCTTAATAGCGTATATTTTAAACACTTCATTAGTCCAATTGGGAAGATATCCTTTAGTAAAAACTTTTTTATATTTACTTATTCGCACACTATCGCCTAGATTAAATTTTGTTTTATTTTTGACTACCTTACACTTGCCAATTCTTGCCAAGATATCATTGACATGCTTTCGCCTAACGTCTTTCGGTTTCATACCTATCGTGCGATGTACTGTATTATTGTAATTTTTAACTATAGTCGGGAGTATACTTATCCATTCATACGTCCCCTTTGCGGTAAACTCTTTCCACATGCGCTGCTTTAGCGTTCTATTAAATCTTTCAACAATACTCGCTTTCAAGTCTGAAAACGTCGCGTAATGGTTTATTTTAAATTTTTTCATCAGTGCGCTTATATATCTGTTAAACCATTCCGTTCCTTGATCGGTTTGAAAATGTTTCATCTTTTGTTTAGCGAGTATCGGTTCGAGAGCCTTAGCCACCTCGAGCCCTGATTTATTCTTTAATGGAATGGCAAAAGCAAATTTAGTCAAACAGTTGATCATGGTCATGATCATGGTCATTATATAACGTTATCCTTTGTTTAGTTTTTCATAAGGCTGCATCTCGACAAGATCGGCCTGATACAAATCATTTAGACCTTTAAGAGTTACTCTACGTCTCGGATAATTTTTTCGAGCTGGTCTATGAAGCTATAGCTCCATCTCCATCTCCATATCTCTATATAGGAGATTCAGCTATAGCACGCCTGACGTCCATGTTTACAATGATGGAAATTAAATGTTACAATTTAATTTATCCCTTTCGGGATGCTGCGGCCCCTACCACCGCCGCAGCAACGTGATGGCCTTCCAGAAAAAATTTAGTTGCCACCCCCGTGTTCCAGTATTCCGTAGAGACTATCAGTAAATTAGATTACCGATACTCTTCAAACGGAATACACGTACAGCCCCAGCCTCGCTGCACGCCGTGGTAGGCGAACTGAAGGTTCCCCACCTCCACCGTTATACAATCGATTTGCACTTGTAGTACATAATTATTTAAAATATTGGAGTATTGAACACGTACGCTATGGGCAGTTCATACCTGTGGCGGCCGACGGAAACTCAATGTTCTATGGTTTTTAGGCCAACCGTCTCATCTACCAGGTCTTACCTGAGAGTGCCTTGGTAGGTGGCCTCACCACGGGAGAAGACGAGGCAACTCCCAATAGTCCGTGGTAGTCAAGGGAAATCATTTTCTACGGTAATTAAACCAACCCTTCCATCAGCGCTTGGAATTACGGTGTTTTATGCCAACCTTCACGCCGGTGACTATCCACAGACCCGAAGCGTTCAAGACTAGGCTTTACTAGCTTCCCTAACACACACACACACACACACACACACACACACACACACACACACACGTACGCGATCAATGCCCTATTTTTAAAAATGTACCACAAGTGCAGGATTGATTGAATTGAAATAGATAGAATTTGGAAAAATTATAGCCCCTCTGACATATCCTTCCTGTTTTTACAATGCTTTAATATACATATACAAAATCCGTTGAGATAACATTTTGGGCAATAATTGGCAAATTCATAAGCCGTTAATTTAATACACATATCAGGACAGCATGTAAAGAGACGACTCGTTTTATTGATTTTAATTTTAAGCAGTTTAGGTGGATATGAGACTTTATATGATTTACATTTACACTTGCAGTAGCCAAAACTCTCGCATTTACTACAAGCCAATCCGTCAACCTGTTCCGGCGGTCTCTCAAAACATTTTAATTTACAACAATAAATATCGTCTTTACGTTTAGAAAAACAATCCATGTTTACAGTTGCTCTGCTCGGCAGCTACTGAACATATTTTACAAATACTCACCATAGGTACACGGGATAGGATTAGGCAAGTTTTTGGAGTTTGTAGCCGTAGGGTAGGGTGTCATACTCACCATGACGTTTCCGCTTGGGCCCTGTAATTTTAAACAATTTAGTTTCATTAACAGTTACAATATCTTTGTCCTTTGTTCTCCGGATTCGGAATTCATTAATTTCTAATGCTTCCGTTTCAGGGGACAAGATCATTTCCTTAAGTTTTTCAAAATTTACAATGGAAGAGGTTTTCATATTTAGTGTGAGCCCCTTTACTTTGCACACTGGGATCAATGCTTACCTGTCCGTTGACCAAACGAGTTATGCATATGTTTTCGGCCCTCCAGAGACAAATTCGACAATAAATGAGCCGGGCCCGTAGTCAACCAGCTCATCCGTCATTTCACCGAGGTAGTCCCCAGTTGGAACTCTGTACAGTCCACCCCTCAAATAATAGATCGTCGAGTCCGTGTCAAAATATAATACTTGACCCCCTAGAGCCTCCAGGTGCTCATATAGCTTAAGGCGAGCCTGAGCCGTTGTATAGGCAGCTATCACCACGTTGACGTTTTTCATAGGCTCACCCACTTCTTCTATGTACTCCCAGCCGACCAGAATCACATCTTCATTTATAACCTGGATCCTATTGACCATAATGTCGGGGCTCGTTAACATTCTGAACAATTCTTTCGATTCCCTCACAATTGACGCTTTAGTCTGATTTTCTCTCTGCCTGAACTTGCCCCAAAATGAGTTTAACATCAATTTCGCCAATTATCTCAATCCTCCATTTTTAACAATTTTTTCCTTCTCTAATCTGACCCCTTCGTGTTCGAAATAATCTGCGATATACTTATCCCTGTCCTCTTCAGTCTTGCACCACCCAGGATAGCCCGAAGCTTCTTGTTTCATCTTTAGAAATTTATTGATAAAGTCTGTAAATAATCCTCCTTTTTCGTAGGTGGCCACCTGGTATTCCCACAATTCAAACATATCTAAAATTATGTATCCCTTCTGGACAGCCTTGCGAATCTCGTCCATCGTCCAGGTACCTACTAGGGCTCTTTCGCTGCTTTTGTGGTCACAATCTTCTTGGTTCTGGGTCTCGCCGCAGGTTCTGCAGAGTACAAACATTAATTTATTGTGCATTTTTGCTGGGAGTACGGGGTGATAGAGATCTCTAGGGGGCAGGACTTTGCATTTTAGAAAACCATCCACTTCCAAACCTCTCTCCCTACACTCTCTGTCTCCTACGTATATTGTGGGGTGTCCTACGGGGTACTTGCCATATTTACATACGTATGGATAGAGAGAGCAAACGTCGACGTATTGTATAGTTTCTCCATCCGCACATTTATGGTATGTCTTTGCATTGCCAGTCCTGCCGCCAAAAAACGCCTTCCTCGGATCTAGGGGCAGAGTGTCAAGGATCGGTAAGCTATCCAAATGTGTAAGTTTTTCTCTCTTTTTAAGGGCTCTGAACTCACATTCCCACATTTGTATCACGTTGTCACCAAGCTTTTCAATTTTTTTCAAAGTTCTTTCATACCTCAGCTGTAACGTGTCTGAAGGGTCTTCTTTCAGGGGAGCCTCTCTGTTATAGGGGTAGCACTTTGGGCACCCATGCCAGTAGCACCCTTGAAACTCGTAAATGTTTTCACCATCAAATCCATCCACTTTATAGCCAGAAATCTTGACTTCCTTTCCTCGGCCGGCATGATCTATCCTTATGCCTCGTGTTTCCTCCTCATAGCTGAGCCATTGGATGGCGATGGCTGATTGCTTATCTGTCATTCTATAGCCATTTTTCGGGATAATGCCGATAGTGTTTGGTTTTAAAAAGTTTCTACGGAAGGCCAGGTTGCACGCACTTGCAATGGTAATCGATTCAAGGAACGGATCGACCTTACATTCTTGTAAAAATATTGTTCTAAACTTTAAACAAGCTTGGGCCAAAATCTCGACGTCAGACATGCAGTATTCGAGCAGCTCTTTCTGGAAGTCAAACACGTAGTTGTTGCTCACCTGTTCGCTGTACCATTTTTCAAAATTGCTGTGAGATTTCTCGAACATTGTCTCGGGGCAGTAATACTGCTTATCTGGCATGGGGCCAACATAATTCTGATTCGCCAGAGTATTGAATAAATGTGGGAAGTAGCCCTTTTTCTTTTCCGGCGGGAGATCGAATGCCTTGGGGAGAGCTGACAGGGCCATGGGGAAATAACTAAGGGAATCTATGAACCTGACGTTATCGAATTTCATTAGAATAATTTTTGTGCCTCTCATGACAAGCTCGGGGGTGAATTTAGTCTCTTCCATCATGTGTTTTAGTAAAAATTGGAAGTCAAAGCCTTGTCCATTGTGGGCGATCACACAGACGTTTTTGACATTTCTTCTCACCTGCAGGACGTACTCCATGAATTGTTTCACTGGGTCAGAGTTGAACACTCGTGTGCGGTTCTTACATTTTATACAAAAATCACTATCGATACACTCAGAGCAGAACTGCTGTGAAACACAGAGGTTGACTTTGTGTACCTTAACCTCAGGGTCACTGGACAAAGCCTCGTCTTGGCGTGTCTCAAGGTCAAAGAAAATAAATAGAAAATCTTTGCTCTTTGGCTTCCCATGATCACGCTTCATATAACATTTGTGGTTGGGGTCTGTATACTCATCACAAATCTTACAGTAAACCTCACCACATTTATGAGGGGTGGACCGCTCTCGAATCATCACCAATTTTCCACAATCAAGACATTTATGTACAGCTTTACATCTATCTGTCTGGTGAGCTATAAAACATCTCTGATTTTTAAACTTCATGTTACATTCTGGACACAGTATTCCATCATGTTCTTCTGTACAAGGAGGGGAAATGGTCTGACATTGCGGGAAAATGTTTGAACAGCGGTGGCGATTTTTGTGTTCGTAGGGAATGTGGCAACCCTCGCAAAAATAGGCGCAAGCAAATGCCGCAGTCAAAGAGTTGATCACGTTGTAGTGGCCATTGTGGAAAAGTAGGTTAATTTTAAATTTTGGATTTTCAATGCTACCTTCAAAGTACACATCTCGCCCTTTGTGGTCATAATTGTAGACGGTAATTTTGAAATCTCTCAAGTAGGCTTGAAACTTTTCCAACTCTGGGATTCCCCCGCCGTTCTCAGGCATCTCCACTCTAGCCCTGCGAAGTAGCTCCTTAGCCCTAGTTGTTTGTCTACGGCCACTATCCATTCGTATTAATTTATATTCTGGGTCATTCGTAATCTTAGCTGCGGCCACTACTAAAGCACGGGGCAAACACAAATTATCTTTGTTATTTATCACCACCACTCCCCGCCTAGCTCTACATTCCTCAGCAAACGTATTATACAGCCCTGGTCGTCTTTTACCACTGCCTACAGGAAGGTTTATTCTGGTACATTCTACTTTAAACGTATCGGTAGATTTGATGGATTCGGAGTTACTCTGTACAATGCCTCCAAAAATTTGCCACAAAATATCCTCGTTGACTTCCTCTGCAGGTCGAAAATTTACATAACCTGGCTCCTTACTTTTTAAGTTCAACGATTGAAGCGTGAACCCCAATTGGTCATCTGCATTTGCTTGCGCTTTCATTTCATTTACAATTTTGGCAAACCCCTGTCTTAACCAATCAATCTCGCTCGTTTCAGGAGGAGGATTTGAAAATTTAGAAATAGTCTTATTGCCGTAAATTCTAAATTTCTTAACATATGTCTGCTAATCACTCAGTATTTCTACAGGCTCATGGGTTTCCTGTACAGGTTCACGAGTTTCCTCTACAATCTGTTGGGACTCCATAGTACAAAGAAAATGATAAGACTCACCCAAATATACACACACACTATAGTAAAATATAAAGAAAAATAATTACGCACTACGTTAAAAAACCGACACTATCACAAACTAGTTTATAAAATATAAATATCACGGAGTACACTCAAAAGACGTCCTATCAAAGTAATAAGATTAAAACTCACGGAAATACACACACACTATAGTAAAATATAAAGTGAAATACAAATAATTAAGCACTACGTTAAAAACCAACACTATCACAAACTAGTTTATAAAATATGAATATCACGGAGTACACTCAAAAGACGTCCTATCACGACAAACTCCTGGCAGAGAATGAGAGACAGGTAGGAGTGTGGAGGAAGCGCCAAACGCCAGCGCGATCACCTACGTGTTTTTAGTCACGTAGGCACAGAGAGGCCTGGTGGAGTATTTATAGGTGCGGAGGCTGACGCAACAGCGTGGTCACCTACACGGTGACATCTATTTATAAATACAACTCGGTGCTCTGTAATGTTTTCCCATAATTCCCGCTAGTATGTGGCCGATAATATTAATCAACAAATTAACGGCTGTCAATCATGTCATCTATCATACGTAGCGTCGCCGCTACACGGCTATCTTTAAATAGTCACATGCGCCATAATAGTCCATAAACACGAGGCCTGGCACGTGGGCCCAATCAAAGACTTGGGGCGTGGCCAGCAATGCACATAGCACGTGGCCATCATATGCTCGGCCCTATCGGAAACCAAAATAGATGCGGTGACGTGGCGCAGCCATAACTATTGCAGCAGGCCGCTCTAGTGGGCGGTCCCCGCGGACGGTGACGTTGCGCGCAGCCATAACTATTGCGGCGGGCCTTTCTAGTGGGGCGATCCCAAAATAGAACGCGTGGGCGGTGACGTTCATTCGGTCGCGTAGGCCAAAGCGGCACAAAAATGGAACATGCGGTGGGTGACGTGCTAGTGTGGGTGTCACCCTGCTGAGTCCGTGACCTGAGTGGGTCAGCACTTCTGCGGTGAAATATCAAACTGCGCGGGACAAGCTGCACTATATTTATCATCGAATTTTTTACATTAGAAGTACTAAATATATAATCGTTTTCAAGTGGTAATATCGGTTACAAGTAGTAGCAAAATAGCGGTCCCACGACAATTGTGAGAGTTCCACAGTTATATGTTGAGCTTTCATTTGGTAATATTCTTACATTATTTATCCCACGTGTTGGTTCCCGCCAAACGGCAGCCATGACGCAATCGGTCACGTAGGCGGTCCACGCGGCCGGTAACGTTCATACGGTCACGAACCTGTCAGGCGCGAACGTCGCCATCCTGATGACCCTACGTGTTCACTCAAGGTTCCCGCCAAACGGCAGCCATGACGACACCTGTCAAAATTGGCGCCGCGGCCGGTCAAGTAAGCAGTTCCCTCGGTACGGCACCTGTCAAAATTGGCGCGAAGATTAGGTACATGGGCGCGGCCATCTTGATGACGTCACAAAAAAAACAGTCAAAATTGGCGCGAAAATTAGATACATGGACGTCGCCATCTTGGTGACGTCACAGAAAAAAACAGCTGACGTCACAAAAAACAGCTGACGTCACCGAAGACGTCACAAAAAAAACGCCGCCATCTTGAAAAAAATGGCGCGAAGGCCGCCATCTTGGTGACGTCACAAAAAAAAAGACGCCGCCATGACGTCACAGAAAAAAATTGGCGCATGCGCACGCCATTTTTTCTGCCAATTTCTCGCCAACCCTACTGCTACCATACGAAATTATTATAATGTCTATTCAGTACATGATTTATGGTCGTAAAAAAATTGTTATTTAACATCACGAAAAATAAAATACAAAAAACTCATTAAAGCTTTGCGAATTACATGGAAATTATTATTTTAGGTTTACTAGTAAACTTTTTAAGCATTTCACTGAAGTATGTGGATATAAGTATATTTTGATAGGTGAATAAATAGAATTATTTGGGAAAGTTTTAGATCGACGGAGGATTAATTACTGAAAGCTCACTAATAAATTGAAATTACTGTAATTTCAATAATACTAATGAGGTTGTTTAAAACTACAGAGCAAAGGCATTGTTCCCGTGCTGCAAACAAATAAATTTGAATAAATTAGTACCTTTGACTTGAGATAAACCCCCAGTTACTCACACACACGTAACTGTGATTAAAAATTTGTAATTCGAGAACAATATTATTATTATTATTAATATTTAGAACATATTTTTAGTGTGGCCTAAAAACCATAAACCTATGTGATGGATTTTTGTCTTGAAAAAAATGTAAAACATACATGTTTAAAAAAAAACAGTGAAAATAATAATTACTTTTATATCTAAAAGGGTGGCCCATCAGTATCATCTAATAAATCGATTTCGACACACTTTTGTCTTTTTCTTAGTAATAATTGTGAATTTCTAATGAAATTTCCTACAAATCATTACAAGATTTTTAATGCAAAATTCCCCTAAGGAAAAAATAATTAAAAGTTCCAAATTTATAAAAAAGGCAAAAAAATTATCAACAATTAAAGCAATATGTAACTACTATGTATCTGAAACATAAAATATTTAATAAATAAAACCAAATTTAAACAAATATAACAAACCCATATTCAATTCAGAAACAGCCTTGACACCTGTATATTATATAGATTATTTCAGATATATTTACTTACGTAAATGGCCTGAGGTGTCAAATATCAATGTTCACGCTGTACGCGTTTCGGGCGATTTACCGCCCATCTTCAGCAGCGTCTAAGTTAATTAGCGTCATATTATTATTATTTTACCCTTTTACTTAAAGATAGAGCAAACTCATTAGAGTTTACCTTGGGATATATTTTAAATTAAAATTCGAGAGTGAAAATACTCTCAGATTTTTACGAAAGTGTTTTAGTTTCATTTTAATCAAAAACTACACCACGAAATATAGGAATGTAGTTCTGAAATGCTCTGTTGTGTGCTGTAAATTCTAAACTGTGAAATAACATGTTTTTCAAGTAATTAAAAATAATAATAAAGTGAAATTCTAAATTAGAAATACTAAATAATATGTACAGTTATAGTATCGTGAAATAGCAGTAATTACCATGAAACTGTATTGAATGCAGATCATGGTATCGCTACGCTGTCAGTACAGTTGTGTCTACAAAGGCCCCTGGTTCGCCGTATTGTTGAATTTTCGCTCTACTAACAATCCCTAGTTTTGTTGATACAATTAATATCCCTTAGTGGTTCTCCTAGCTCTATTTAAAATAATACCGAAGTCGCAGTAGACCTGTGCATTCAGCCAATTTCCAAAGGATTCAATTTTCTTTCAATTTCCCCCATAAAGATCTCCTCGTCTCCACGGGGACGAGGATGTAGGTTTGCTGAATTGGGGGTATTGCAAGTAGATATAGGAAAATCCATTCCCAGTGCATGTAACTAAATTGCATCAAATTCTGATATTTTTTTCATTTTCTTCATAAACCCCAAAGGAGTCTTGGGCTTGAGTAAGTAGGTTTGCCGCCATGGGTGCTGTAAGTAAATAAAAGTTAAACCTTACCTTATGAAGGTACATAACAAATTTGACCAACTTATGTCAATAAGTGAGATACGGGTTTTGTTAATTCCCCGTTGGAATAACATGAAAAACCTACTTTTGTTTTTTCTCCGTAAATTGTTAAGGCATGTTAAAAATACAAAATGGTTTTTAAGCTCTTCTAAATGGTTTTAGTTAAAATTGTTGAATATTGAATACTTATGTCCAAAAATGCCAAAAACCCATTTGTGACCCTTTTAAAACCTTGTTTCCATAACCTGATAATGCTAGCTCGCGAACTTATGAAATAGACCTGGCCCTACGCCTTCATACCAAATTTCATCAAAATCTGAGGTCCCTATTTATTTATTTTATATTTATTTATATATTAAAATGAAAGAACGGTATTTTTGGCCCCTGGGGACCTCAAAATGAAAAAGTAACATGGTTCCGGGCTTAGGTCTTACCATGAAGTATTTCCATTTAAGAAAATTCTCTAAAAACGAGTTTTGATGTTCGCAAAATACTATTAATGGTGTTTAACAGCGTTAAATACGGTGTCAATAGTGTTTATTAATAAACAGGTGGGGGAGACCGGGGCAAGATGACAGGTGGGGCAAGATTACGAAACCCTTATTTTCCAAAATTAACAATCGGTAGCAGCACCGCAAGGACACTACTAGCGCTCCTGTCGGACCCACTCTAAAATATACTGCAGTGAAGACGGAGTCGCCTCTGTCTCTGTTACAAAGCTTTGTTTGTTTTATGCTCCTTTGTTCTAACTTTTAGTCTTTTGGCAATAAGCTCTAGTGACATAACAGCTAATATTATTGCTCTTTACTGTGTATAAGTAATGTAGTTCATTTAGGTCTAATTTTTACTTAAGTTGTATTTTTTATTCAATTCCTTTTTATTAAAAATTTAAATTATTGAACATGCCACTCGGGGCAAGTTGACGGGGGGGGAAGGGAATAAGATAGGTTTGTTCTAAGGATAGCATTGATAAAAAAAAATGTCCTACTTGCGATGTTATTTACAGTGATCCTCATATTGAAGAATGGGTCCAGTGTTGCGTCAACTATGGTGGTATGAGGATTGTTCTAATTACCATGAAGGTGCTTTTATTTGTGATGTTTGTTTAATTAACAACAAGTATAAATGAAAAGTAATTTTTCGTCATTAATATTAATATTACGTGTTAAATTAAACTTATTGTTATACCTTTGTCAGTGTTTTCATCTTACCCCATAGCCTTAGTCATCTTGCACCATAGTAAAAGCCATCTTGCCATAGTATTGAGGCAAGATGACGTTTCTGTATATTAAACAAACAAAAAATTTAAAATCCTTACTACTTTTCTAGAAAGGAAAACTAGAAAGTTAAGTTGGTTTCAGATGTAACTAAACTATAGGAATATGTAAAAGTAATTATAAAAAAATTTAATCGACGTAAAAAACCGTGTGTTATTATACAGTATAGGATTTAAATTACTATTTCAAATGTTTGTTACTACTCATACTTTTTTATATAAAACGCATTAAAATATGAATTTTATCGAATGTTTCATAAGAGCAGATATTAGTTTTCATCCAATTGTGTCAGCATTCTTTAATTGCAAACTTAAAACTAATTGGTTACTTAAAAATATTACGGAAACATTTAAATATAAATTGACTTTTTAGTTCATGAAAAGTAAGTTTTCTATCGCAGAAAACAAAGGTAAATTAAGATAGAAGTATACGCGACAGGATTTACGCTATGAATAATTTATAAGATTTTAAAAGTTCAAGCGTTAGAGTTGACGATGTTTTTGAACATTATAAATTTTAAAGTTACGAGATGAGGGATGGGGTCATGCTTTACATTTTTTTATTTATTTTACTGTGCAATCGCCTAGTTAAATGTGCAGTCAACTCATATAAAGTATTTCAAAATGAAAAAATGTATAATAAAAACTAATTAGCAAAGGGGCTTTTACTCCATTTTCAAATAGCTCAATGTCCCAAAAAAAGTTCAATACTACTTTGTCAAAGTGTAATAAAAGTATAAATTTCATACAAATGGATGATACAAAGGATTCGAGAGACTGAAGATGTAACAAAGACAAAAGCTTTTCAAGAAAGCTATAAAACTTACGCTTACCATAAAGAAATTCAAAAGATCAATTGAGCCAGCTTAATATGCAGATAGGTTAGCATGAGTTAGTACATGAATTATATAAATATTTATATCATGGGCCGGGCTCTAAATGGGTTGAGTATGCACTGAAAATCTAACAAAATTTGACTTTTGATAATTTTTGGGGTTCATCTAGTAGATGAAAAATCTACGTTGTCACCTTTTCAGCGTAGGCAAAACATAGGGGACGCCCTCTAGAGGAAGTCGTAGAGTAAGCTTTATTGGCCTTTGTCATGTTATATATTACTTTAAAGGCCTTTAAATTTATAGCGAAATGCCACTTTACCGATTTCAAAAGGAAACATTTGTCCCGAGTAATTAATTTTCCCTGTTTTCACCATTTAGTCTACCTTAGTTGTAGAACATCTTTAAAGTTTACTATTTCACCATGAAAGTTAAAACGCCATTAAATAAATCCCACGAAACGAATTTAATTACAAAAATTAAGAAACTCTTTAAACCATAGTAAGTTTAATGATCAGGCAACCGTATTAAATATCTACGTTAGAGTAAGGAACATGCAGTCAAATGTATTATAAAATATATAAAAATGTATATATAACTGAGAATAGATAAAATCTTAATATCTATTTAATCAGATATACACCATCCATTTACGATAATTTTGTGGAGGTACATGAATGATGCCATTTCTAAGAAATGTAGTTAGATTTTTAAACAACATTTAAACACATAACTGTTGCAATATCTTGTTTCTTTATTTGGTTATGATTCAGGAATTGGTAATTTTTGCTGCCAAGTGACCACTTTCTTGTCGATACGTGTATAGACGTTCTATAGTTCAATCTCATTCCTTTTCTAGAGAAATCACCGATAAAGTTTGAAAGTGCATTACTTTTATTAAGTGTGTTAGTTCAGAAGATGAAATTTACAAATTTTAAATTCATTTATTCAATGTTACATTTATAGATTTTAATTGCTAAGATTGTGATTAAAATGTTATTTTTATACCTCACTTAATGGTTGAATAAATCAGCAAATACAATCGTATATAAATATTTCTTATTTAAAGTATGAATAGTTAAAATTCTGAGTATGATTTATATTTTACATAATTTTTGGTAAATTAAAAACATTTCAACACACATTGACTTTGTAAGGTTCAAGAAACAATAGTGAATGTTTATATATAACGTATAACCACTAAAATCTTGAAATGTTAGTAGTGTGTTTTTGGGAAGGCTGGGCCATGACGTCATCACGATGACGTCAGCAGTGATGACGTCATCAATGACGTCACGAATGACGTCACTAATGACGTCATATGACGTCACATGACGTCACACCTATGACGTCATGGTGACGTCATTACCGCTGACGTCATCATGATGACGTCACTGACGTTAATTAGGTCAAGGTCACGCAAGAATACAAAAAAAAAATTTTTTTGCACTTTTGCGATTCCTCAAATTTTGGTGAGAAATTGAAATTTCTCGAGGAACCACAAAAGTGCAAAAAAATATTTTTTTTTATTCCCTAGCGATCAGACTCTCGACCTAATATATCCGTCAGGGGTCATTGACCCGTCCCAGCAGCCCCACTTGAAAAAAAAAATAATTTTTTTATTTTACTTACCCACCGAGAGACTGAGAGCCGAAGAATAATTTCTTCAAACACCCGACAGTGCGACAAACGACACGCGATCCGAACAGCACCGCGTCTGAAGGCATACTGACTTGGGCGCAGGCGGTTCCCCAGGTACCCGGCCCAGTGGTGGGGATAAGGAGGTGGTGGGGGTAAAGTGGTCAGAAGGAAGAAAAATTTATTTTTTTACAAACAACTCGTCCCAACCGGTCCTTTACCGGACCTCCGTAACTCGGATTGGAAATATTTCCTGAGAAATATTTATTTATATTCTTTCTCAGGTGATCTTGGAACTTGGTCGGGAATTGGAGTCACCAACGTAACCTTACTGGCAAAAGTTAGCTCGTCTAAAAGTTTTTGAAACATTTTATCATCCATAGTGATATTTGTGTCCCTTGAGTAAAATTTTGGATTATTTTTGAAGCAACGTTTCATTTTTGTTAAAGTGGAAGTCTTGGACACCTTAACAGAATTATTTTGCTTGGCCAGCAAAAATTTTACTCTTAATAATTTTTCTCGCAAAGTTTCAGCCATAGATGTGTCTCACAGTAAGGTTTGGATATAACTGAAACACTTAGTCAAGTGTTGGACCTTAGCTGGAACTAGTGGGGGGAACAGGGTTATAGTGGGGGAATGAGTAGTGGAGGGGGTAATGTGGACTGTTGTTGTCAAGTGTAGAAACAGTTTGCTGGGAACTGTCCAAGGAGTAACACGTACTGTGTAGAAAAATTAACCGAGAGACTTGTGTAAAATTTAACTCCAAGAAATATTTAATGTAAGACTAAAAGAGGTAGAGCCAAATGAAAAATAATTTTGTAGGAGATGGGCATGGATCAGTTTTGTAGTAAAGTTCAAAATCCACTTGTTTGGAATAAAATTAAATTGTGAGCGAAAAATATTTAGCCACACCTGCAAAATACAAGTGTAGGAAAATATTAAGACACCTGTATAGCTAAATAAAAATTAATTTTGTATCAAACAGTCTTCCAGCATTTCAGTTTCTAAGTCTTAACAAGTAAGGAATAAAATATTAAATAAGGAGTGGAAAATAATTTGTTAAAGTAAACGTAAGTGTAGCATAGTAACAAAAATTAATTTCGTGCAAAACAGGCTAGGTTCTGTTTTGCAAAGTTTATTAAGAAGGAAAAATAAAAATTTACTCACAGAAAAGTCCCGCGGCGGCGAGGTGTGGTGTGTTTGTTGGCTTGCAATAAACTGACTTACCTTCTGTGGAGCTACATTTGGCCAGTTGGCCAAGAAACGAGTCTGTTATATAAGCATTATATAACCGTCTCTGCCGGCTGTGCTGAATCCGGCAAGCTAAAATATTATTATATAGTACACCTGACTTGGACTGAAAATATTCCCAAATAAGTCCCAAGACCCCTCCCCCTCCCCCCCCCTCGGCTTCGGACGAGAAGTGGGCCCCCCCCGGGGGGGGGGGAGGTGTCATAGCCCGAGGCGTTGCCATACCTTGAGGTGCTATTGGCACTTAACCGGTGACATGTGTTGTATAATGAGATCCGGTTAGTAATGTATTCAGGTGTGGCTCTTGGAGATTGTCCAATGCCGCAAACAAGTACGTGTCGAGGTCTGGCTGTTTACGTAACCAGGTCCGGTTCCACCACTCCTGACCGGCCCAGCTTCGATTTTCTGAGGCTTAGCTTCTTCGCAGTTGCTTTCAAACACTTCAGCTGAGTGGTTGAAGCTCTGCCCTACAGGATTCGCAATGTAATGTTGGCGCCGCATTATATTGGGAATTCTTTTAGTCTAAGGCATGGCATGTGTAGTTTTAAGAAATATTTTATTTTGCGCTTGCTGCTTCTGCTAGGTCTTGGTGTTGGATTTATTTAGTCTAAGTGTTGTGTGTTGAAAAATATTATTTTGTACTAATCTTCACAGGTTGTCCCCAAGTTGAAATTTTTCAAAATTCGTATCTTGGAGGTACTCCTCCGTAAATTGGCAGTTAAAGTGTTAGGCTTTTTGAGACTTTACAGTCTCTGTAAAATAAAAATTTTTCGAGGTTTAGAACCTCAAGAATTATTTGTTACCAACAATAGCATGGCGCCTAACGAGCCCGGGGGTAGGCCCCTGAGGATCCACCCTTAGGCCTCTTTCGGTCAGGGGCGCTACTGGACCTCATCACTCTAGATGGGTGGTTGGCATCCTTTAGCACGAGGCGTCGGATCCTGACACTGACCGGTGTGCTAGGCAAAAGTCAGTACCTACGGGTTAAGACGGGATCCTCGGTCATGGTTAGCATGGCCTCTTCCAAATTATTGTAGCATGTTTCCCTTAAGGAAACTCAAAATTAAATAAATAATTTTTTATTTAATCACCTCCCCTTAAATGTTGAGATCCCCCCGATGCCTCTGGCCGCCGGCGGTCTTAGGCATCGGGGGGATTTCTTTTTTAATTCTTGAACGACCTTGACCCATATTCATGTGTGAATAAAATAAAATATTTTTGTTCCACATGTTATGTAGGTCAGTCATGACTTAGGCGGATTTTTGCCTGAGTTCTGGGACTGCTCAGGACTTAGAGCGAGATGTGGCTAAGTGTTGGCTGTCCAAACTGTGGTTCAACAAAATTTTATTTTATGTTCACACATGAGTAAGGGTAGCAGGTATCAAAGAGTTAAAGTCCTAAGGGTAGGTGACCCCCCCCCCCCCGGCGCCAGACGAGAAGTGAGCCCCCCCCCAAATTTTGTTTGAAAAATTGTTTGACCTTGACCAAAAATTTTTTGCTCCGGACGAAAACTGCGCCCCCCCCCCGAATTTTTTTTTTGGATTTTGACCTTGACCAAAAATTTTTGGCTCCGGACGAAAACTGCGCCCCCCCCGAAATTTTTTTTTTTGGGATTTTAACCTTGACCAAAAGTTTTTTGCTCCAGACGAAAACTGCGCCCCGGGGGGGGGAGGGGGAGGGGGAGGGGGAGGGGGAGGTGCCAAGCCAGTAGTGTGAAATTGTTACTTCCAGTACAAGTTAAAATAGTAGTGGTAAATTGTGCCCTTATTATTGACATCCGCAAAAAATTGTTTAAATTTAACATACAATTGTGTATGCGCAGTAGTACTTGTCTACTGCGCATGCGTAGAAGGTTTCCACCACTCTTCGTCGGGTATATAAGCAGGTCGGTTAACCATGCATTTCATTGTTTGGCGAACTTTTGCCAAGTGAACATCTTATTGACAACTTCGGTTATTCAGGATATTTAAAAGGTGTATGCTATTTTTGTTACATTTGACTTCAATATGTCTGAACTGCAGTGTTACATGTTTGATAGTAAACCTGTAGCTGTATTATTTGATCGTGAAAACAATCCATGGTTTAAGGCTAATGATGTATCAGAAATTCTAGAATATAAAAGACCGCGAAAAGCAATAAATGATCTAGTTAAGGAAAAATATAAAAAGTTATGTAAAGATATTGATGGAAACAGTTTAGTGCTACCCTCTAACTTTCAAAAAAATACCGTATTCATCAATGAACCAGGTTTATATTCCTTAATTTTATCGTCTAAGATGAAATTAGCTAAGCGCTTTCAAGATTGGGTGTTTGAAGAAATACTACCATCAATTCGCAAGTATGGAGAGTATAAACTAAAAAGAGAAAACCTTAAGTTGACTCACTCCTTACGTAAAGCGTTGTCAAATAATCAAAAACTAATTGAAACGTTAATTGATCAAATACCTAAAGTTGCTGTTATACCTGATGATATGGATTTAAAACATATCTTTTGCGTATTGGAAAAGGACAAATACTATGAAAAGTATGGAGTAATGGAGTACAAGTGCATTCGTACAGAGAGGAGAAGATATAAAAGAGCACTGAAAAGAGCAAAGGAAGATGGTTTTGTACCAAGTTTTACAAGATATCCTGTACCAAACAGTATAAATATCTTTAATAAAGCTAAGGAGGTTATGAATACTTATGGTATGCATTACGAATGTTCTTTGAATAACATACTGACCCCCCATAATTTTGTAAATATTGTAAAAATTATTCTTAATGAATAAACTGTATGAATGTATGTATGAATGTGGGACTTATTAGATTGAGAAGTTAAGGTATTAACTTTAGCTACTCATTTGAAAAGTCTGGTGTGAATGAAGGTCACTGGCGCGGTTGACTAAAAGACCCGTAAACCATGTGTGTGTGAATATGTGTGTGTGTGTGTGTGTGTGTGTGTGTGTGTGTGTGAATGTGTGTGTGTGTGTGTGTGTGTGTGTGTGTGTGTGTGTGTGTGTGTGTGTGTGTGTGTGTGTGTGTGTGTGTGTGTGTGAATGTGTGTGTGTGTGTGTGTGTGTGTGTGTGTGTGTGTGTGTGAATGTGTGTGAATGTGTGTGTATGTGTGCCATTAGCTGTGGGGACATCTTCCTGAAAATGGCCAGACTATGTGGACATTTAAAATTATGTGGACATCAGCCATGTCCCCATAATTTTATGTGCTTTTGAATTAGCTGTGTGGACCTGAGGGGTTGAACTGGTGCTGCCACCTATGTTGTTTGTGTGACCATCTTTACAGCTTCACAGGCATCTTCTATAATAGCCAATCCACATTTAAAGCAATGCTCACAATCGGTTGTGACTAGTTTGGACATTGCCCTAAAATATTGAAACCGTTAGATGTGTTATGATTTCCCTTTAGAAATAATAAATGAAATTATTATTATATCTAACTATATTAATTTATATTATATTGTTATCTATAATAGTATAAAATTTATTTACTCTATTAAATTTATCAATAAATTTAAATCTTTAAAAATATTGATTTATTTTTTTGCGAATTTCCCTACATCGAATACGCTATTACGGTAGTAGTCGCGGTAAGACCTAAGCCCGGGACCATGTTACTTTTCGTTTTGAGGTACCCAGAAACAAAAATTTATTCTAATTCGTATATAATATATAATATTATATATATATATATATATATATATATATATATATATATATATATAATATTATTATTATATTATATACGTATCCGTGAAAACGATAACTTTTGAAGGAAACCTCCCATTTTGATAAAATTTTGTATAGGGATGTAAGGCAGCATTTACTTGATCGAGTTCACAAACCAGAATCGTCGGACAATGTTAACGTGGTTTATGGGGTTTCTCAAGGGTAAAAAATAGGTTTTTGGCTTTTTTGACAACAATTTTTAAAATTCAAAAAATGTAACCATTTTAAAAAACAATAAAAAACAAACAATTTAGTATTTTGAATTTTTTATTTAGCTTAAATACATACATACAATACATACAATACATACATATATACATACAAGGAAAATCGACAAGACCCGCTATCCTTCTTATTTATTAACATAGCTTGATAAAATTTGGTATGAACATTCACTTAGTAAGATTTAAGTTACCTTTGCATACAAAAACCATATGGCACCAAACCTAGATGCTCACCCCTATGTGGTGTTTATGGGGAAATAAAAATATCAAACATCTGTAAGAATTTCGCTGAGTGTACGCAGGTCTGCTTCCACTGTGGTATTTATGTTTCTATTTATTTTATTTTTAAATATTTTTATTAATTTTAACTAATAAAATTGATAATAAATCTAACTACATTAATTTTTAATTACATAACTTTCATTACATTTTATAAATAAAATTTATAATAGATCAATCTATATTTTAATTTATAATTCTATAACTATTTATTAAATGTAGCCTAATAGTTACATATATATTAAAAAAGAAAAGATAACACATCAATTGTTTGTAAAATATACATATAACTTTACTTTTTATCGAATTTCCCCCCTCGAAAAGTAAACCATTGATTTATAAAATTTGTGGGTACATTTACTAGGTACGGTTTAAATTTTATTTACTAACAAAACCCATATGGCGACAAACCTACTTTCTAAACCCCAGTTTTTAATACCTTTATTGAAATTGCGACCTAACTAAATATGTAGTTTAAGTCAAGTATAAATGAGAGATGAGGGTAGGACGATTGTGGCGCGATCTTTTAGTCTTGTTACTGACTAAGGACGACAGGACTGTTAATTGATAGCCCAACAGCCAATAGTATATAGGGACCTACAGTTTAACGTGGTATCCGAACCACAATTTCTACCTCATATATACAAATTGGTCTAATTATGAGGATGATTTATATGGACGAACTAGTATTCACTAGTGCGGATGACGTTAATCCCACCAGGGAATATCGCATTCACAAGCGATACGTCTGTACCGCATCCACAAGCGGTACAATCTATTCTCCATACTTATAAATATCCACAATTTGTGACCTCCAAGTAGCTGGATTACAGGACGACGCAATGCACCGTCCCAGTCTGCGTGGAATTTTTTAATGGGGAAATATTGCAGTAGACCTGCGTACTTAGCGAATTTCCAATAACTATTATTATTTAATCAAGAAAATATTTGGATTTATAAATGAGAACTGTAGGTATTGAAGTTATTCTAAAATACAATTAAAATACAGTCTATTCTCTATACATATACATTTTTGGGGTACAAAACTCCCAAAAACTATGCCTTCCGGTAGGTCGATATATCTGGTTTACGAACTCATCCGAATAAAGGTAGGATTACACATCTCTACCAAATTTGGTCTTGATCGAACAGTTTTTACGACAGTTATCGTGTCTAGGGACACATATACAGGGTGTCTCTGAACTGTTTACCGACCTTTTAAGGTATTCTTCCTGGACCAAAGACAAGTCAGAAAATCATATTTAAAGTGTCCGGAAGTCTTTAGTTACTCACACAGCCACCATTTTGTTTTTTCACAAAATAATTTTTATTTCCGTACCGGATGGTTGTATTCAGTTCATATTTAGTATGAATCTTTATTATACCAATTTACATTAACCAATGGTACCAATTGTGTAAGGATATGACAACAAATAACGGAGTTATTGCGATTTTATCCATGAAAAACATTGATTTTGTATTAAAATCAATTCAAATTAAGGCCATTTTAACAGAAAAATCAATGTTTTTCAAGGATAATATCGCAATAACTCCGTTATTTGATGTCATTTCCTTACAAATTAGATAATTTAATTTATCAACTTTTTTGTCTTGTAAAATTTTTATAAAATTTACCGATTTTGAGATATTTCAGTTTGAAAATTAAAAATAGCCGCCGTTTTGAAAATATACAGTGGAAAAATTATTTTTTTCTTCAAAATGTACAGTGGTATGATAAAGATTCATACCAAATATGAACTGAATACAACCATCCGTTACGGAAATAAAAATTGCTATTTGAAAAGAAATAAAATGACGGCTGTGTGAGTAATTAAAGACTTCCGGACAATTTAAATATGATATCTTGACTTGTCTTTGGTCCAGGAATAATACCTTAAAAGGTCGGTAAGGAGTTCAGAGACACCCTGTATCTTTAATATACAGGTTGATCCACTCAAGTGGTGCCACCATTGTGATATTGGAAACGATAAGATTTAGAAAAACCTTTAAGTGGGGATTATTCCTTAATTTTTATCACGATAAAAAATATTAATCTGTTTTTTTTTTAAATGGCCGCCATTTTTTAAAATGGCGGCTAACTTTAATATTTCTTATGGAACACCCTACATTTTATGGTGTTTTTAAAATTTCTATGTAATTTTAAGACTTTTTTATTCGTTGACAATTTTCTCTAAACCTAACGGTTAGGGAGCTAGAGGCAATTAAAGTTCCTTTTTTGTTCCATTAGAATACTATGGAGCAAACTTTATCTGCCCCTATCTCCGAAACCATTCAGTAAATTAAAAAATACTCAAGAACAAAAATGTTTTTAAATTATATTTCAAGAACATTTCACTCATAAAAAGTATCATTGACGCATAAACTAACTTATTTACAATATGGAGGACAACAAAATAAATTTCTAAAAATGTTATGTTGTAATTGTGAAAAAGTAATTTAAAACATCAATTAAAGACATTTTTATTCTTTTATTTAATGGTTTCGGAGATATGGGCAGTTTAAGTTTGTCCCATGTTATTCTTATGGAACTAAAAATAAACTTTAATAACCTCTAGTACTAGATACTACTATAAAGAATATTACTATTTGAGTTTATCGAGCAAATGCTCGGCCCCAGGTACTATTTATTAATTCCATCTAGAATAGCATGAAAGTCTTTTATCTATTAGCTATTACCTTGGAGGAATCATATATCATTCCTTTAAGATAATTACATAATAACGGGTTGACTGGGCCTCACTCGTTGGTTTTAATTCACTTTTGTTACATAGTAGGCCTACTACAAACATTCTATGAAGTTTACACTAACAACCAAGTATACCTTTTCACAGTTAACAGCTGTTTCAAAACTAATGTTTACAAGAAGTGTTCTTCTTTTTTGTTTACCTTCGGTTGTTATTTCATTATATAATTGGCAACCCAAAATACCAATGTTCAAAATTGCAATTTTTAAACTCTTTTTCAGACTAAAAACATTTTCCCTGGAATGGTACTGTATACATATTTTTAGACCAAAATACTCTTAAATCAAAATTTTAAACAAAATACGCCAGCTAGATTTTGAGGTCAAACTAAATTACAGACATAGGTTCATATCACATCAAGGTTCATAAACATGATATAAAAGTTAGTAAATTTCCCAAAATAACTTTTTAAATATTAGGCTGTAGCCTAAGACACTGGTCAATGAGGGGGAATTATTCCTAAGCTACTCCTACTAGTTACCCCATTAAAGATTGCAAATTATTGTCATAATAGCCACTGAATATAGATAGATAGGTTAAGAATAATCAGGAAACAATGATAAGTAAAATCCCAGAAAATTTTGATCAATACACAAACACCATTATTGACTTTTTGTAAAAGGTGTGTGGTTACAAACAGTACACTCATAAGAGTGGCACATCTCATATGGGATTTACATTCATCTTAACCAAATCATGGGAACTTTATAGAAGCCCAAGAGGATAAACCTTAATTGTACCGTTAAAAATTTAGGCCCAAGTATTAACGAATATGATATAAAAGTTAGTAAAGTCCTTCTACATATGTTTGTCCTGTAATTTTTTTTTTAATTTTTTAAACCTACCATGATGGATTTGAAACCACTTTTACTTTAAAATTATTAATTTTGTAAAGAGTAAAATTTAAAAAAGGACTTATTTGCAGGAAAGAGGAGAAAACGTAGTTAAGGATAAATGCAGAGGTTTAAATCCATGATTTCAGAACTTAATAAAATAATATGAAAGTCAAGACAAATCAAACAAATACAGGACTAATGTAGACATGAGTTAAAATTAATTGTTAAAATAGGAATTAACAAGCTTTCAATAAACAGATATAAATGAGATGAATTTTATTTGTTCCCAAGTTTTACAACATTTTCATGGCTTTAAAGTCACACAAGGTATTGCAATCAAGATTGGAGTTGTGCAAATCATGATTTACTTAAATTAATATTAAAACATAATTAATATCTGGATTTGTATTCTGTGATTATTGTATCATATTAAACTTTTTTTAATTAACCCACATATATAATTTCTACTTCAATGATGTACTTCCTAATGAGTTCGTTAGAAATTAAGTGCCATCCCAAATAAAGAACCAATTTTTGGGAGCGCTATCGTGCAAATATGACACATATATAATTTCACGTTTCTATTTACAAAAAAGAGGGACTGCGATGGGAACCCGAATGGCGCCATCATATGCCAACATTTTTATGGCAAAGTTTGAACGGGAGTTTTTAGATACTCAGACAAATAAGCCTACATGCTGGATGCGATACATTGATGACATCTTCATGATATGTCCCCATGGATCAGACAAGCTAAATGAATTCCTGAATTCCCTCAATAATTTTAGGAACCTGAAGTTTAACTAGAAGATTTCTCAAGAAAAGGTAACGTTCTTGGATGTAGATGTATTTATAAAAGATGGATATTTAAAACACAAAACTAATGTGAAACCCAACACATTCCAATATTTACACTACTCAAGTTGCCATCCTTTATAATTATGTAAAGAAATCTATCCCAAGGAGTCAACTGATGAGAGCCATAAAACTCTGTAGTGAAGAATAAGATGTAGAAGAATACATATCAATGATGAAAAATGCATTTACAAACAGAGGCTATCCCTGGAGGTTAATAAATGAAAAGTTAGAACAGAGAAATATCAGCGCTCAAAGTAAAAATAATCAATTCGCAAATGAAGAGCCAAAACTTATCACGCAATTCCACCCAGGGTTACATAAACTCAACAACGCAATAAAAATAGCATTTAACATACTGCAAAACTCATCAGTAACGAGTCCGTTATTCTCCTCGCAACCTAGAGTGATTTTTAGACGCCCTCAAATTTTAAAAGAAATAATATCAAGACCAAAGTTGCCAACTGACGGAGAAGTCGACAAAAGATCAGGTTCTAAGCCATGTAACAAACCGAGGTGTCTTGTCTGCAAGCAAATCGAGACCTCCCCAAACTTTCAAAGTAGCAGCACATCTAAAAGCTACAAAATTCAAGACAGTTTGTCCTGTGAATCTAAAAACATTGTCTATCAAATTCAATGCAGAAAATGCCCAAAAGATTACATAGGTTCGACGACTAACACCTTAAGAGTCAGAATGACCGGACATCGGGTTGATTTTAAACATGAAGACACGTCTAAACCACTGGTCATACATGGGCAAGAGCATAAAGAAACCTTCGATGAAACACACAAAGTTAAACCAATCCGTCAGTTGAGAAAAAACTTCAGGACACCATCCCTTAGATGTCTAGAACAAGCGCACCAGATAATAACAAAGTCAAAAACACCACATGGCCTCAACCTGCGATAAAAAAAGGAAAAAGAAAGAAATGAAAAAGTTTTATTTGCATGTATTTTTCCTAATATCTTTAATTTATTTGGTCGACTACCTCAGCAAGAAACAGAAATAACCATCATATGTTATATAATTTGTTAAGTTTACTAATGTTTTGAATTTTTTTGCGTTAAAATGTAATTTTACGTCTGATGAAGGCATTGCCGAAATATTACGTGATTATGTAGTAAGTTGGTCTTTTATTTAAATACATACATGTACATATACTTATATATATATATACATATATAAATTTTAATTCTTATTTTTGGTCTCCGGGCACCTCAAAACGAATAAGTAACATGGTCCCGGGCTTAGTTCTTACCATGAGATCTGCGGTAATAGCTTCCTCCCCATGGGAAATTCGCTAAAATGACGCCAACAAATATAATACCGCAGTTCACATGATAAAACATGATTATGGGGACTAGACACACAATACACAAGTGCACAAGAGTGAGACATCATTGTGGGGACTCAAATATATCGGTGTGCACAAATGCATATTATGTGGACGCATACACTCAAGAATACACAATTCATGTGATGGTTTACTAATTGTGTGGACTTAAACACAATTTCATGGGAAATGCAATTAGCAATGAGGACGTCCACACAATTCAGTTTCCCCATTTTTTAAAAATAACTTTGGACAGAGCGAGTGTATTCCAAAGACGTTTAAAATATTGAAATCCTAGACTAGTAAGCTACAAATGCGTAGCACATTCAACCATGTCCCCACAATTGAGCTTCCTGTTCACGTCCACACAGCAAATTGAAGACGTGTATGTGTGTGAATGTGTGTGTGTGTGTATGTGTGTGAATGTGTGTGTGTGAATGTGTGGAAAACGACGTACACCCACCTCCTCGCGGTGTTTTCTGGGTAACGCTAAGAGGTGTACAACAAATGTCTTGTAAACCACATGAATTAATCTATTTGTTTTTTTTAAATATACATTCATAGGTATATACAATAATAACATTTATTTAAATTAAACAAATTTAAAAGCATTTAAAATGCATACAATTTATAATTGTTGTCACAAAAACACCTCGTGCTTTACTAATAATAGATGAAAACGATATAATGTATGTATAAAATATGAGTTTTTTTATTAATGGAGCTAGACAAAATAAAGATAGCATTAAATTAGTGTTACCATAAAATTTGTTTATAGAACAATAAGTTTTTCTTCATAATTATAGGTTAATATATAAAAAAAAAATGTCGAACCTGATTCCCTTATACAAATAATGAATAACAATCGCAATAAACACTTATCTTTAAGATACAAATGTGGTTACCACTGAATCAGTGGTACCTTTAAATAATGTGAAAAGCCTTATATTTGGAAAAAAATTATACATTTGCCTAAATAATACAATTTACATGTTTTCCTTCAAACTAACTTTTTAACACACCGATTTTGAACCATAAAAATGTTTTATATACTGGTTTTAAGATCTATATTTAGGTAGCACTAAATTAGAGCTCAAAATTAAACAAAAGTAGCAACAAAATATCGGTGTTATCTTGAAATATTTATAGAAATTATAATATAGTATGGTTTTATTAATTTAAACTAAATTGAATTCATCCTTATTCTACACATAACTTAACGGTAAAACCATTCATTCTGAACCTTAATGCTTAGAACTCTGACATATTGTCTTAGAACTCTGACATATTGTCTTTATTTCAAGATACATCTCAACCTTTCAT